>LGRX02001143.1:0-51327 GCA_001247695.2 Cymbomonas tetramitiformis | reverse complement strand
GCTCATGGGGTGCACTTGTGGGAGGGGGCGCATGATACGCAGCTCATGGGGTGCACTGGTGGGAGGGGGTATCTTCTACAGGGGAAGAACGAGGACGTGATACAGATGCTGGCGTCCACTATGGAAATGCGTGGACAGCCCAACCAACATCCTGGCAAGGACGCCGCGGTGTCCGAGGAGTGGCGGCGGCGGCTGCCGGAGCCTCCCGCATCGAGCCGGCAGCAGTTCCTGCCGCAGCAGGAGAGCTCCTTCGTGGAGCACTCTACGGAGGCGGTGGCGAGCCACCTGGCGCCAATCACCTGCGAGGCGCTGTGCAATATGCTCCTCACTGCCAGCGGGGACTGCGTCGTCACCGAAAAGTTCGGCGGGCTTAGCTGGCTTTACTGCTTTCTCGAGTCCGAGCACGCTCCTTGGCAACAGGTGCGCTGCCTGACTCGATTTGGGGGGGCTTCCGGGTGCACCAACTGTCGCCCAACCTGCTCCCCGCCGGTGGCGCTGAATCTGGCAGGACAGGGAGGGCAGGAGTAGGGCCTAGGGGGGCGCTGGTGAGCAGGAGTGGGAGGGGTGGAGTAAGGCAGCTGAGGCGTTCCCCCGATGCACTCGCTCATCGAAGTGAGATTCATGCAAGCCCTCAGTATCCGAGTTCTACTTGTCTGCTATTGGTTGATTCGTTTATCGAGCTGGGTGTCATTTCGGAGGCGCCCACTGGGCCACTTGGCAGACGTGGATAGCTCGAGCGTGCGGGACAAGGGAGGGTAGCAGGGCGGGGGATCAGGGGTGTGTGGATGCTGGGTGGGTGCAGGTGGGCGGCGCGCTTCTTGACACATATTGCCGGAGCGAGGAGGGCTTAGCTATCCTCCAGAACTATGCAAATCTCAAGTTCCTCCTCATCACTCTGTGCCATGCACTCAGCAGGCTGGACGCCTGGCCGGGCGCCGGGCGTCCCGCCCACGCGATGTTTCACTGCGTCCGCGCCCTGCAGGCGCGCAAGCTGGTGGATGCCGCCGTGCTGAGCGCCCTCCTCCGCGTCGCCTCCGTCCACACCCGCGTGCACCCTGCGAGGCACTGCGCCGCCGCAGCGCTCACGTCGGTGGCGCGCGAGCCTGGGATGCAGCCGCTGATGCTGAGCCAGACCCGGCTGCTCCCGACGCTGGTGGAGCTCGCTCAGGAACATGACATCACCGAGCTGCAGCAGTTCGCCTTGAGCATCGTGGCGCACCTCGGGGGGCACCACACCACCAGCATCCTGCCTCAGACGACACAGACCGGCGTGCAGCGCAGACAGCTGCTGGAGTGCGGATATGCGCGGGTCGTGAAGGTGCGCAAGCACTGCAGCCCGCGCGGACAATACGCGCAGAGGCCGAGTGCGTCACCGACCGCTGAAAGCTCAGTTCCGCGGGACACTGTGTCATCCCCTCTCCTCACCCTACGCATGGGCGATGGTCACAAGCGGTTCATTGTTTCTGGATACGTCGCCGGCTCGGTCTCATGGGGGAAGCTCGTTACAGCATTGCAGGGGCCCCCGCACGGTCCACTCCTTGGAACTATGCTCCCACCACTCCCGGGCATGTGGCGGCCTGCGAGCGGGCAGTGGACGTTATCACGTCTGTGTGACAGCCCTGAGGCCTAGCCTTGCGGTATTTCTGTGCTGGCCGCGCGCCGCTCGGAGCCACCCCGCACCCCCTGGGCCACCGAGAGAAAGGAAGAGGCCTCATTGTTGTTCACAGACAGGAGGGGGCCTGTGCGTAACCCCCCCGGCTCAACGCGAGGGCACACTTGGAGGGGACAGAGGGTCCCGCATCGCCACACCCCAAAGTCCCCCCTCCCAGAACGTGATTCCCCCGATTGGACGCATTGAGCCCCCCCTGTCTGCAGTTGGCTCCCACCCCCCAGGTGTCACACCTGCCATGACTGCCTCTTCTTCTCGTGTGGAGCGGGCCAATCGCGTGTGGAGCAGTCACACCTCGGCGGTGGGGGGCGTCGCGCAGACGGCTGTGGACGTGCCGGAGACAAAGGCGTTGCTCCGGGAGGCCGCGTCGGCGGCGCTGTTGACTATCCTCGGGCAGGAGGACCCGGTGCTCGCCGGGCCGCTCGAGATATCGGCTGCACAGCGACTCTTGCAGAGCCCTGCCGGGACCCGCACGCTGCTGTACGCATCTGCGGCGGTGTGGTGCCTGGCGCGCTCAGGGGGCGAGGGGGAGGGCGGCGCCTGCGCCAAGCTAGTCACCTTTGGGGGGTATCCACTGACGTGTCAGCTGGCGCACGCATGTATGCAGGTGAGGCCCGTACTACTACAGCCCCCCTCCCCCAGTATCCCTGCTGTCTTCTCTCTCTGTCTCTCCTTTTGGCGATCCGTGGCAGCCTGCCTCCCCTCAACTTGTGGTACCTTGCCAATCTCCGTTCCCCTCCTCCCTTCCCTCATCTTCCGTTTTCCTCTTTGTCCGCACCGCATTTTCTTCCGTGCTCTCGCCTGCTGCCACTCCCTGTGCCACCATCGTTCAAGACCTCGCCTCCGTTCCCTCACCTCCCTGAGTCCGCACTCTTCATGCCGCCTCCCTTTCCCTCACCTCCAATTTTCACGAGTCTCCAGCGCCCCTCTTCCATGATTTCCTCGCATGGACTCTCAGGCGACTCGTGGGGTGCGTATGGCTTTTTCGGCTTTTTCGGGCCAATCAACGCTGACGCTCCCCACACGGCCACGCCGCAGCGCCCCCCCGCTGTGCCCGCTCCGACAGGGGTGCCTCGACGTCGCCGCAATGTCCCTCAAGGACAAAGCTTGGCCTTCTCCCCGTGTTGGACAGCTGGCAAGCGCTGCCGAAGGGGACCTGCGAGCGGGCGCAGCCTCCGAGCGGAGGCGGCTTCCGTGAGGTGATCAGTGGTTGGGTGGTGAGAGGCGCTGCTGCAATGGGCCTCAGGCCCGCAAGCTCGGCCGAGTCAAACTGCCCTCAGGGATCGCAGGAGGCGCGCGCCGCAGTGGGGGCTCGTGTGCGCATCGGGGAGATCCAGGGGTCACTGAGTGCTCACGGGTGTGGGTGCGGCCGGCGCTTTCAGGCGTGGTCTGTGACCCAATCCTCATGCCCGACCAACTTCCACGTCAGCGAGTTCGCGCACCGCAAGCGCCTGCCGAACGGGGCCGCAACAAACTGCACGCCCGCCAACGGCCACTGGGAGCTGGACACTGCAAAGGAGGTGGCAAGCAGCACGGTGACCTTCCTCTTCGCGAGCATGTGGCTGCTGGCGTACCACCTCCCGGCACGCCCAGATCTGTTCGGGCTGGACAAGGACCCCTGCGCGGTGTGGATGTGGAACCGCAGCACCCCAACGGACACCAACGTCAACAGCCTCATGACGGTGCGAGCGCCTTTGCGGCCTTGCGCGAATTCGGCCTGATCCTCAGAGGCGCACATGACGTCTGAGGCGCGCATGACGTCTGAGGCGCGCATGACGTCGCCTGCGGAGCAAGCCTGACCCCATCCTGCCTACACCACCTTTGGATCAACATGACGGGGTGCATATCGAATGGGGTATGAGTGGACCGCTGCCAGCCGTGGAAAGGCCTGACCCGCGTGGACCCGTATGGGCTGCTTTGCCTATTATTCGAGTGAAACCAGACCCATGACACGTTTCAGAGAGGCTGGTGCGCGGGTGTGTATGTCGGTGGTATCGTGGCACTGCCCCGCCCTGTTCTTGAACGCTTCTTACATCCGCTGGGATGATGGTGGGCTGGCTTTTGTCGGCGAGCCTCGTGCCGCTCAGTGTGTATGTCGCTATTATGAGAGGCACGCCAGCGAACTACGAAACCTCGAGAGGCCCAGGCAGTGGTTCACGGTGAGTCATGCGAAGAAGGGGCTGCGGACGCCGGGGATGCGCGTGCGTGGCTTTCCGAGCTTTAACTGCGCGTGGTTCAGTGCTATCGCCTGAAACGGTCCTCAAAGGGGCCAGGCCGTTGGTGTGTCCAGGTGCGCGACCCCGTAGCGCTGCGGCAGATCCAGGGCACGGAGCCGCTGATCGTGCTGGCGGAGATAGTTCGCGACGCGGAGGTCGGGCATCTGCACCAGCGGCTGGCGATGCACACGCTGTTCACGGTGGCGTCCCTCAGCTCGGGCTACCTGCCACGGCTGCACGACCTGAACCTGCGGGCGCACTGCGAGCGCATCCTCCAGGTCGGGCGGCTGCCGCTGGACCTGCGCTGGGCCGCCTCAGGGATCTTCCTCGCGCTGCTGCAGCCCTCGCTGAAGGACGCCTACGCCACGGACAACCCGGTGTCCCTCACCATCGAGGGCGGCAAATTCGACCCCCAGCACTCCCCGCAGCTCGAATCGGGGTGCGAAGCCCCCTCCTGCTGCGCATGCGCTACGGCAGGTCGGGCCTTGCCTTGGCGGTCAGCGGCGAATGAGCCCGCAGGCCAGCCCTGTGTGCCCTCGTTAGGACGAGGGCCCCCCATTGGGACGACGGTCCTGGTGGGCCAGGGCCTGTGTCATCTCCCTCAGCAAGCAGGCTCTGCGCCGGGAGGAGGATGAACGTAAGGATATGGGCCACAGGCAAGTGCGTGCTGTTCACATACTTTACCGGCTCGTTGAGTCATTCTCGTGTGAGCCTGAGGGTCCATGAAGGTGAAGGTGGAAGTTGCGGAGGGCGTCGAGGTGGATCGCATGGCACTGATGACGTGGCCGTTGCGAGTCGCGGAGGGCACCGAGGCGAATCGCATGGCACTGATGACGTGGCCGTTGCGAGTCGCGGAGGGCACCGAGGCGAATCGCATGGCACACTGATGACGTGGCCGTTGCGAGTCGCGGAGGGCACCGAGGCGAATCGCAGGACGTTGATGGCGTGCAGTGGGTTCCGGGCGCAGGGTTTTCGGCGGCTTCGAGTGTACCCGGGACAAGACCACCAATGAGCTCTTCCGGTACTGCGCCAACGGTGGGATGCGGCTGATCGGGCGGCTGACATCGATGCGTGCGTACAAAGGTGACGAGTGGATCTGGCTGAGTGAGGAGGCACTGCTGGAGCAGGCGACGGCGGTGCTGGTGTTTCTGCTGGACTCGGACGAGCCCTCCCTGCAGGAGCTTGGGGCGCGCGGCGCCGCTGTGCTTGCCCTGCTGCACCCGCTCGCGCTAGGAGTGCACGGCACTGTCTCCGCACTCGCCCGCGTTATGCAGCGGGCGCTGACGCACGAGGTGCAAGTACTCGTGAGCGAGGCGCTGCTCAATCTGAGTAAGGTGCCGGAGAACCAGCTGCTCATTGCACGCAAGTGTGTGTATCAGGTGAGCGCACCAGGCCGGTTCATCTCAGGGGCGATGATGCGGCTCTGGGGGCGATCACGCGGGCAGAGGGACGATGGGGGCTAAGGGGGCGATCACGCGGGCAGAGATGATGGGCTAAGGGCGATCACGCAGGCAGAGGGACGACGGGGCCAAGGGGCGATCACGTGGGCAGAGGGACGACGGGGGCTGAGGGGGCGATCACGCGGGCAGAGGGACGATGGGGGCTAAGGGGCGATCACGCGGGCAGAGGGACTATCATCACGTGGGCAGAGGGACGACGGAGGCTAAGGGGCGATCACGTGGGCAGAGGGACGACGGGGGCTAAGGGGCGATCACGTGGGCAGAGGGACGACGGGGGCTGGGGGCGATCACGCGGGCAGAGGGACGATCGGGGCTGAGGGAGCGCTCACGCCGCAGGTGCTCGCGTACAACACCAACCCTGAAGCGCCGCAAGCGGTGCGCACAAACACGAGCTGTGTGCTGTACAATCTGAAGACCCACCCGGAGAACACTACCGTGCTGTACAAGGCGGAGCTTGTGTGGCGCGCCACCACGCTCAAGTACGGCGCCCCCCACACGCACGCGGACCCGACCAAGATGATGAAGGCCACGCGCAGTGCTTGGCGGCAGGCCCACCACCGCGGCAGCAGGCCCACCGGGATGGCTGCTGGAGAGTGCCAGGTGCTTCCCCATCTTGCGATCCTCGCCGCCGCCGAGCTGCCGGACGAGCTTCGACCTTGCCTCAGTCACAGCCAAGGGTCATCTGTGTGGACCGCAGCGAAAGGCGCATGCCGTGTGATTCGCTTGTGGGCGGCACGGGGATGACACGCGGGGGGCGCACGCAGGTGACATTACACACGCTGCTTGTGCGAGTCCGATGCTACACGAGCCAGGAGATACGCTCCGTCGAGGCCAGCGGGGCGCTGCTCGTCGACGGGGAAGCCTCACGGCCTTGGATGTGGCATGGGCGCATTCCCGGGGCTGCCCCCTTCAAGCCGGCGGGCGCCGCGGGCGCCACCTTTGCCGCGCGGGAGATGGAGCAAGAGGCTGCATGGGGGGGTGGCACGGTGGGGGTGCATGGGATGACGGACTCCCTTCAGAAGGGCGCCGTATGGGTCATGACGCCGGAGCAGCTGGACGAGGTGCGGGCATCTGGGGTGGAGACGGAGGTGCTGGTGCGGAGCTTCGGCGAGGTGAGCGTGCACGCGTTTAAGCCGACGACGGGAGGCAGCGTGTCAGGGGGCTGCCTCACCCAGCTGCGGCGATACACCTGGCCGCCGCTGCCTGGTACCACCGAGACGCAGTACACGCAGTCGATGTGCAATGTGACTCCCCAGCCGCTGGTGCCCACGCCGCCAGGCCCCGGGCACTACCAGCACGGAATGGACCGCGGCGGGGAGATGGATCTGTGTCATCGACATACGATGGGCGCCAAGACGCACAGGCACTGCGGGAGCAGACACGGAGGAGGGTGGACGGGCCCGCCCGACAAGACCGGCTATCAGCTCCCGACGAACCGTAGCGCGAGCGGAGCGCTCACAGCGCGAGGGGTGGCTGGAGAGCAGGATGCCCCGCCTGCCACAATGACCGACCTGCACAAGCTGATGCGGCAGCCGTTCCGCACCTTGTACAGGCCGCTCCCCGCCGAGTGCCACAGCTGCTGGCAGCCCAACGTGGTGGACTACCACCTCCAGCGACTTGGGTATCCGCCCAATCAGAAGGACGAGAATGCGGTCCCTTGGGAGGGGGACGCCTCTGAGGGCGAAGAAGAGATAATGACGGAGGGGCTGTCCCCCCCCTGGGCTGGCAGGGAGCACTACCCGGTGCGGGTGGAGGGCGGTGGGGGGTTCCTCACGTTTCTGGAAGGGGAGGGTGAGTCGGGGGAGGACGAGCCTGGAGTGCTCCATGGACCGCACTCCGAGGACGAGGACGAGGACGAGAAGGTGGGTGTAGGAGGGAGGAGGGGAAGGGGGGGTGTGGACACAGGGCGGGGGAAGCGGCGGCTAAGGAAGAAGTTCTTTCGGGAGAGCCTGTGCGAGGAGATGCAGCGGCTGGTAAGGTTCTACCTCAGAGGCCCGGCAGACGAGACCATCGAGGACCGCACCCCGGCCGAGCTGATGCTGCAGCACGAGCACGTCGGTCAGGAGCCAGCAGGGGCGCGGGCGGAGGCGGGGAGGAATCCCAGGCCCCCCGGGAATCCGAGCTGGGTGCTGGCGCATAAGCCAGTGTCGAGGAGCAAGTCGATCCTGACGCCACGGCAGCGGGAGGAGGAGGAGAAAGCAGCTAAGGCACAGCTTCTCGCGACGGCGCAATGTGGGGTAAGCTGGAGGCGTGGGGGGCAGGGTGGGGGTGGGGGGCGGGTAGGGGCGCCACGCCACCCGGTGGGGCATACACCGCGCGGAGCGACCGGGGACGGGTCCCTCTCTGCTCGGGGAGCCGGGCGCTGCCGATGGAAAGAGCCGCGGGTGGGAAGCGCGCGGATGTGGGGGGAGAAGCGGGAGGGGGATGGGCGGCGGGGAGGGAGGGGAGAGGGGCGGGAGGGTGTCGGTCTTCCCACCGGATGCGGCAGCAGTGACGGCGGTGCTGGAGTCCAATGGGAACGAGGACGCCGTCACACATTGGAGATTCCCATACGGCGGCGGCGCGCATCCGTCAGGGGCGCCTCCGCGCAAGAGCCGCGTGATCGACCGCTTCGCCATGTTCAAGCACGCCGAAGGCTGCCAGGTCCGCATGCCCTCCACCAACGCCTGGGACCTCAGGTATCCGATGACGGAGCCACTCATGGAACTGCACACGCACACGCACACGCGCAAGTGAGAGTACTCGCGCGCCTGATGCCTGCTCTTCTCGAGCCTCTGCTGCACTGCTCCCGCCGCGCCAGCAGCTTGCTGCCGGCCGCGCGACCGTTCGCCTGAGGGCCTTCGCGGCTGCGCGCCTGTGTGCCGTGCGTCATCAGGTGTGCCAGGACCTGTTCCATCACTTCGAGCTGCCGACGGGTGAGAAGGTGCACCTCTTTCACCGTCCACGATGCCGCATCGAGATGGCGGAGGTGGCATGGGCGCCGCCGGAGCCGGCACTGCCCACGCAGCTGGAGATGCTGCAAGAGGCCGCGCTGCCAGTGATGGCGGAGTGGTCCCTGCACCCGGACCCGATGCTGCCCCTCACGGACTGGCTGGCGGCGCCGCCAGAGGTGTACGCCCCCCAGCCGTGGCACAAGCCCTCCGGCGCGGGGCGCCTCCTCGGCAACCTCCCCTTGCACTTCCGCGTCGAGGAGATCCCCCCGCCGTGGCCACGTGGCAACAACCTGTACGAGCCGGAGCCGGAGCCTGAAGCCCCCGCCGTGGAGGGAGAGGACTTCTTATGGCTGATGGACAGCACATGGGCGCCCCGCAAGGCCGAGACCCGCGCCCTCGGCTTCACGTGCACCTACCGCCTTCTGGATCAGGCGCGCCCCCCCACCTCCCACGCGCGCCCCGCTGCCTCCGGAGGCAAGCACGAGCCTCGGGTGAGGGGAGATGGAATGTGTGGGAAGAAGCGCCGCACGGGGGTCTGTAAAGCGTGAACCTGAACGGGGGGAGCCGCAAGTGTGCAGGATGAAAACCTAGCTGAGAACCTGTGAAAGGTTTGCCAGCCCTGCGGCCAGTGCGATGATCAGTGACCGATTCGTGAGCCTGGTCCGTGGAGCTGCTGCTCGCTTTCGAGTGTGAGCCAACCCGATCCCACCATTCTGGCCAGAGCAACCGTCGTATGCGAGACGAGCACGGGGCGGCTGTTTACTGGGGGCTCTGGGGTGATGAGAAGAAGCTGGTGCGGGAAGGAGGCGTGTTGGGCAGGCGGGAGCATGGGACTCGATGTTCAAACGCGATTGGACGCGGTGCATCGCGAAGGTGCGGTTCCAGAAGCTGTGCGGCAGCGACCTGCTCCGTGTTGGCGAGGTGGTGCGGGCACATCACGCCGTGATCCGCGCGTTGTACGCCTACTACTGCGTCATTATGTCGGGCCAGTCCTCCTTCTCCATGAGCATGGGTGCGGACCCCCCTGCCCTCCGGCCCCGAGCCCTTGGCCCCGATCATCACGTCCTGCAAGGCTCTCCTCCTTCGAGGTTCTCCCAGAGCTTCCTCGAGATATCCGCTTTTGCCCCAGAAGGCCACCTGGCATACTCGGCTCTCCCACGATACTGTGTCACATCCTGGCCATAGCCGAGGAGCTTCTCAGAACGCGCCGCGTAGGCAGCGGTGCAGCAATCACCGCCTCGTTGACATTTATAGAGCCCTGACGGGCGCTCGATGTGTAACAGCCCCTGAATGATGTGTAACAGCCCCTGCATGGTGTGCCAACCCGACCGGTTCGACAGCGCTGTCCGCCCGTAGCTGTGCGCTCGCTTCCCGATATCCGTGAGCATGGATGTGACGTGCGGCGAAGGAGAAGAGAGGCGGGGGCGCGGGCGATGGGTCCTCAGGGGAATGGATGCAGCTGTGCTCCGACATTAAGGTGGGCGACTCGGAGGTGTGCACGAAGCGAGCGGTCTCCGAGCTCTTTGTGCTCTCGAATTTTGAGGAAATCAAGGTGCCGCCTCCCTCTGGATCTCGCTCCTGGGATGGGTTGGGGGACTCGCTGGAGCAATGCGGCAGGCATGCTCAGACCAAACTGGATGTGCGCAGATGAGGGGGGGGGATGGAGATGAGGGGGGGATGCGCAGGGCACTCAAGAGGCGGACTTGAACGAGGACAAAGCGTACACGCGCTTCGAGCTCGTCGAGTCCTTCGTGCGCCTCGGCATCCTCCGATACATCAGGTGGCTTCCTCCTCAGCCTTTCATCTTGACATGGTCAAAATCATGTCATGGTCAGGAGGCGCTGCCATCTGGTTGGCTTGGTCGAAGCGCAGCCCGTGGATAGGGACAGAGGGCGCAGATTCCGGGGCATGGGTACAAGGGGGTCTGCCAAGGAAGGCCACACGCAATGCGGCTCGTTGCGTGCTTCGCGAGAGGTGCGAAACTGCAACGGGTTTGCGGCGGGCGGAGAGCTTCCGAGAGACTCGTATGCCCCCCAGCTCAGATTGATTTCGCGCAAAGACAGAGCTCCTGGAGGCGTTTGGGGGTGGGACATGCAGGCCCGAGAGGAAGCTTCCACCCGGGGAGAAGAACCCCACGCCGTCATTGGCGTTAGAGAAACTGATGGCGGAGTATGTGCGCCCGCACGCCCCACGGGTGGCCACCATCATGGACCCGAATCACTTCCGACGCGACCGCCTGTACAAACGCAGCGTCGACTACATGTTGTGGCAATACCGTGGGCTGCTGGAGACCGCCTGGCAGCGCTACAAGTGGCCCAACAACGCCATGACACTTCCCCAGTGGTCCGTGGCCCGTGGGGGGTCTGTGGCCCTTAGGGGGTCTGTGGCTTGACCTGCATGCCAAATGTGCATCCAGAGCGCACTGTCAGCCTTGTGCGGCGGAAGAAGCTCGTGCATTTTTATTATCAAGCTGTCAGATCGCGCTTGTAAGATCGCCTGTCCAGGCACCTCGTAAGCTGCAAATGCCCGAAATAAGTGAATTTACAGCCTGTTACAATTGCTGGGTTACTCTCCGGTCAGGGTTCCAAGATATCGGTGCCAGTAAGGACGTGAAATCGGGACCGCCAACGCTGTGAGAGTAAAAGCACTTACCTGTTGAGCATTCAGAAATATGAGATGCCGCATGATGGCACCAAAAGGCGATGCGCACCTTGTCCATAAGGTCACGGCTGGTCTCAATGAACTGACAGTAAACTGCACCGAATATCTGAGAGGTCTGAAGGAAGCTCTGTTGCACGTAGCCCCAAGGGCTTCCTGAGAGATTTAAGTCTCTGCCGCCATTTGTTCCGATTCCTGAGGGGGCCTCTGAACACGAGGGCATCCTAAAAAAAGCTGCTGACGACGGAGGGACCTCGGGGCACACCCTGATGCAGGATAAAGATGTTGCATGACTGCGAGCTACTGAAATTCGAGGTCACTGGACTCTCAGTGCGCGAAGCATCACTCTGCTTTGTCTGGAGCAAGGTGCTGCCTTCACGCATGCTCCCTTTTTGCCCGCTTCTCCTTAGCCTACTAGGGCAAAGACCGGTGCCATTCATATGCCTTTTTCCCTCGATGCAACACGGCACAGACCTCACCCTCTTCAGGCGATCTCAGCCCTCCGTTAGTTGCCTAGAGCGCCTGCCCACATTACCGGGCTACGAACCCTCACCCTTGGACCATTCTGTGCGTTGTTGGACAGATGGCGGTGACTGATGAGATTAAGCACAAGGTGGCGTCCCAAAGACTTTCGTACCCTGATTTCACCGAAGCGCTTGGCCGCCTGGCAGATGCTTTCAGGTACGTTGTCCTCCTGCTCCTTGCATCTCCCCTACCTCCCATATGGCCCCGAATCGAAGGGTGTCTGCTAGAGGAGGAGCATGCCACGTGTGGGAGACGGGGAAGAACCCTGCTCAAGATTGCTTGGGAGGGGACACTTTGGTGGCATTAAGTGTGGATCCGACATCGCGGCCTTGTGATTAGGGCAGACAACGTATGGAGCACCGTCAAAGCCGATTGACTGGGACAGATTGGATAGCTTAACCGAACTTTCCAGCGGCCCACTTCTTGTTTGCAGTAGCCCACATGTCACGCATCTCTCTGTGAAACTTATGTACACTAGCGCGCATCTCACCTGCAGCAGCTTTATGTCATGATCAGCGCGCATTTTACTTTCAGCGGCCATTGTTTCATTTCATTTATTACGTGCGATGTATTTGTAATTATTTCACTTCACTTTTAAGAAGCGCAGAAAATGTGCCACTGGTGCCTTGAGTGAAAGCTTCGGTAAAAGGGATTCTGGGATTGTTGTGAAATGCATTTGCAGCCCGCCCACACCGGAGGAGCTGGAGGAGCTGGGCATTGTCGGGCGCACCCCAACATATGACTACATGTTCAACATGGTTAAGTCAGCGGACTTCCGCAGATTCCCACGTCGACCTTCACACAATCCCTTAGCAGACTGCACACGGCCTTTGCAAGACAAGCTTCGGCAGCTCCTGGAATTCTTCTACAAGGCAATCGAGCCCGATGGGGCGATCAACGCGAAGTATGTGGAGAGGGTATCAGAGCTTCGGAAGTTAGGCTTGATCGGGCCTTATTGAATCGTCGGATATGAGCTCCTACAGCTTTGCAGTCATCTCAAAATTCGATGATTTTAACAGATTTATTTTTGGAAGACACATTCGCACCTATGCCATCATTACAGCTGTATCACAAAGCGCAACGAGTCCTGGTGCAAGGGCTGCCCTCTTAGCCCGAGGAGGTGGCAGGAGTAGAAGTACGCATCCAGGTACACTAGCGTTTGTGCTCAGCAGGTTGATAGGATCCATGTAACAATAGTTGTGCTCTGCAGTACTGCAGCTCGATGGCTTTACCACTAGCAGCCGGGAGCTCGCCACTGTAGGGTTGTAGGGTTAGTGCTCCTAGTAGGATCCTGGCCATGGTGGACTCTTGTGATTCCAAGCGATGGACTAAAAGACCAAGAACATAAAGGGCGGTATGAGCCTGATTCCTCATCTTGGGATTAGATTGGTTCAAACACCGTCAACCAGCCCTAAATCGTGGAGGTGAAGACAGTACAAGGGTTGAAGGCCCAAAAAGATGAAAGGAGACTTTGGTGCGGTGAATTGCAATAAAGCGCGGAGGTCCACGGAAGGCTGGAGAATAATAATCTGGAGAAAGATTAAAGCGCAAGCAAAAGAGTGCAGTGGAGTTCTTCCAGGACCTCAGCTCCCACTAGGGTTGACCCCTTAGAGTATGTCAGTTGCGGAGAATTATAGTGACGAATCTCGGGCATTGCGGACTTACTTCAGTTGATATTTTTGCTATTATTGGCGAAACTGTTTTTTTGAAAATTAATGAAAATGGTGCTGCTTACTGGTTGTCGCGGTGGGTCTTTGCAGTGGTCTACTGTTTGTATCATCACTTAATAGCGAGCTGCAACTTATATGTTACATTTATATGTTACCACCTTCCATCCGACAGACGCAATGCCACTGGCTGTCCTTTGTTTATAGGTTTTAATTTTTCCGGGAGCAAATTTTGATTGTTTCCGGAATAATTAACTTTCGATTTTCCCCGTAACAACGGATTTTGGCTACGGACAAGCATATTTAGGGTTTAGTGAGAGTTTATGGGGTTTATCCATTAGCCAGGCACCCCAAAAACCTAACACTAAACCCTAAATTTGCTATCCCGTAGTCAAAATTCATTGTTACGGGGAAAATCACAAGTTAATTGTTCCGGAAACAATCAAAATTTGCTCCCAGAATAATATAGTTCCTTTGTTTATTATACTACTTCTGCCAGCTGCTCGGTATCAACGTCTACCGTTCGTCATCAGCAATGATTTGGAATATGAATCTGCTATGCTTGTTGTGTGTGCATGTGTTCTTCCTTGCTAGATTCATGCTGAAATTATGTATGTACCTAGGACAACAATTCTGGCCAGCACGGCTAGGAGACCGAAGTTGAAGGTGGTGAGCAGAAGTATGTGGCGCCGGGTGAAATGAGTCGATGTATAAACGGCTGAAAAGCCGTACACAAACAGAGGCGAGATGAGCCAAGTCCTGAAGAGGGCTTCCGGGAATATGTTCAATGCCAATAAACACCGGAACCCTGTTGCCAGGCTGGCAACGTTGCGTATTCCCAGCCATTTATTCACGATGCCGATGTCGTAGAATTGTGGCCGAGCATCGATCAGGGTTATCAGATGGCGTGGTACGCTCGAGCCCCCGTACCGCGAATAATTTTCTTTTTTGTGCGCGAGGCCCTGGAAGCTGTAGCTGTGTTTCACGTTCTCGAAAATGAATGTGGCGTGCTCCCTCAAGCCCGCATCCTCCTCGGGGTTCGGGAGCATTCCATTGAGGCCTGTGATCCCTAAGTTAATTATCCGCTTCCCCTCCTCTTTCAGGAGGCGAGCCATTGAATACATCCCAAAATCCAGCACCTTCGGGGGCTTCACGCCTGAGCACATACCCCGAACCTCACGCTCAACCCGCCAGACTCATCGATAGCCATCCACATCACAGATGACAGATGACAGATGACATGCGGCTCACGAGCTTTGATACGGTGTGCCCTGAAAGTAGAGCCAAAATCGTATTTGGGAATTTGATTTATTGAAACTCTGAAGTCTGGAAGTGACAACATAGTAATAGCACCGTGCAAGTAGACTTCGATATTGAGAGATATGAAGTCCGCCCCTTCCCAATTTGTCTGCGATATCAAAATCTAGCAAGCCGCTTCTACGTCTGCCGGATTAAGGATAACCAATGAAGGCCTTCCCCCATCCGAGCTTGTCTGCGGAACTATACCCTATGAAGGCCGCCACACCTTTCCAGCCCACAAACTCTACAGCGTGATGTAGCTAACTGACCCAGCATACAGCTAGCATATGCATTGTGAAGCATCCGGTGGAATCACCCGGTGTACATGTAAGTCGCGGTCCGTGTAATATCGGATGCCTCTGTTGCTTGGTGCATGTCGCCCGCTTTGTGGTAAGCCAGAGTGTATAAATTAAGTGTGAGGCATCGATGTTGGCTAGGCGCACACCTGGCAATTGCAGCAGACCATTCACAATGTATCCAACAACCTTCCCTGCTTCATAGATAGGCTCCGCCAATATTGCTGCAACTAGCTCTTGCTCACTGCTACTCGTTGTGGGATTTGCGGCGCCCCCCTCTCCTTTGGGCGGCTCTCTGAAGACGCAGAACTGTCGGAAGTCGCGAAGCACAGCTGCGTGGCTCAGTGTGCACCAAGCTGGTCCCTCTGAAGCGCAGGCGCTGGCCTCGGGGCTCGCGGTGTCGTCGCTGCTGATGGCGGCGGCGCCGCTCTCGATGGCTGCGAACGGACACGGTGATATCATGGCTGACAGTCGCCGATCACCTAGTGGCTTCGACTTTTTCCACGCGCTCATTAGCTGCAGCAGCTGCCATCGAGTGGCCAGCGAAATGGAGACTTCCTTGAATATGAATCCCCGGGTGTCCATCCTCAGCGCCTGTGGGTGTGTGGCGCATGACGAGCTGTCAGCACGCTAGTGGTATGTACTTGATATCCACGGCAGCACTCCTACCTCCACAGTACATGGCATAGCACATGCATAGTTTACATGACATGTTATAACTGTCAGCTCGTAGGAGCAGCTCGTTCACCAAGTGCACTTACGTCGCAATGTGGGGCGCACATTGTGCAAGGTGAATATGCATGTGACCGCTGCTGGCAGGCCGCTCACAGGCGATTGATTGGTCCACTGCTCTGGGGAGGGCGCTGGAACCACTTGCTACTCCTTAGTAAACATCATCCCTGGCTTGCCACAACGTACTTGCTTGCTACTCCTTATGGGTATAGTCATCCGCAAGCAAACCCCAAGCTACCCTCAGGGGGTTTCTAAGAGGTCATGTTCCCAGGTACTTTTTTATTGTAGTATTCACTCTGGCTTACCACCACGCATTGTGCGATTCATGCCAAGCAACAGAGGCATCCGATTGGTAAATCAGACCGTGATAATCACGACGCGTATCCCGGCGTGACGGGTCATACAAGGCTACACATGAAGCGATTAACAGCGTGAAACACACATACGTGTAAGTATGAGCGAAGGTCGCTGCATACACAGATTATATCACCATGCACCATGTTCCCAGGTACTTTTTATGCATGTGCTTATGATTGGACCGCATATCACCGTTCTTTCTCAAGCTGACTGCATATCTCATCGTCGCTCACACACTTCTTGACAGAACCTTGTTTGCTTTCGCTCAACAGCCTAGGGGGCTTCAGTAAGTGCGTGTGTTAAAATGTATTTTCGGGAATAATAGAGAATTTGAATTGCCTTGAACATTCGGCAGGACACAGTTCCCAGCCAGCGTAGCGGTCCATCAAACTATGTTTCCGGCCAGGTGCAGCGCTCAAACAATGTTTCCGGCCGGCGCACCAGCAGCGCTTAATCAATGGTCGGGGATCGTTGCATTATATATCAATGCACACCGTTTGCTGAGCCCCACTCATTTTTAATTGAATTTGTGGTGTGAAAATTGCAAAAGTATCATAAAAAATATGAAATGTGAAGTTTCATATATTTTTGTCAAGGGGGGAGTAAAAGAAAAAGAGATACCATTTTTGGGGTGTGGGACTTATAGTCCCCGGGACTACCCCGGTAGTGATACTGATTTAGTTTTGCTGATATATACCTGGCTAGAAATAATGGCCCTTATTAAAGTGTATATTACATTCTGGATAGCGCACTTGAGAAATGAATTCATATATTGTCCACCAGTTTTAAAACTGCCCAAGATCGGCACATTGATGAAATAAACGAGTGTTAGTTTGCTGATATATAATTCATGTCTCTAGCGCAATTGGACATCCAAGCTATAGGACCCCCCCTCCCCCACCGCAACTGCTGAAGGCCAAAATAACATTAAGATTTACTGTTTTAAATCAAAATGCCCAAACATGAGATTTGACATTGCTCAATCAAAGTGTCAAATGTATACATCCCGGGCGGACGTGTAAAACACTCTGGAGAGACCAGCACCTTAGTAATCAGTCTGGCTTACCAGCACCTGATTATATCATTGGAGATACATATAAGGCTATACAAGGCGAATCGTATTGGGTAATAAACATCAATCATCATTTGGACCAACCAAGCACACATTGATGTGCACATGTCATATTCGGTGAGCTCGTCACATTGATATCAGTTTGGTGATGCGTAAATGTGTCCTTCCACTTTGATTCACAAGTCACTCTGATGCAGTGTTGACAACGGAGCCAGAGCTCACCCGTCTTCGCTGAGCCCAGCATGATGTTGGCCCGGTGCCGCTTCAGCGGATTCCACTTCTTGATGGCCGCCGATGAAACCCGGTTCGGACAAAATCGAAAATTTTCAGCCTCCGCTATAATCTGTCTACGAAATCTGATTTTTTCCTCGAATATTTTGGTGTTTTTAGTGGGTTTACCCTCAGAGCGGTGGAAGGCGGATCACTGTTTTGTCCGGGCGCCAGCATCGTCTCCTTGGAGCCAAATTTTGCTAGGCTGCGTGTTACACTGCGCTACTACCCGGCGGCTTAGTAGGCGACGCCGGACAATCCAGGATCCGCCGTCTCTGCTGTGCAGCCAAAGAAATTCAGGCGCGTCCGTGCATAATTTGTCCTCTTATTTGTCTCCAAAGGAGCAAGAAAGAGGCTCCAGACCCAGCTCCGTAGTTGTTGACATCAATGTGATGGTGAGAAAGGGTCTCGTTAAAGCGGTTCACAAGAATAGTCCGGAGATTATAGCATATTTAAGGCAGCAGTTTCACCTGTGGAAAGCAAAATTATGGATGATGTGGCGCTGGGTAGACATTGGGAAAATGGTTATCGAGGAATAGAAAAGTGCTAAATGGGGAATATAAATTATGTCCATTTTTGGGGGACTAAATTTGTGACACAAGCACATGCGTGTAATATCATGTTTAAATTATTTTCCCCCCCACCCCACCTGTTCACTTGGTTATTGCAAACATGAGGAAGCCTCCGAAAAACTACAGCAGGGTGTGCCTTTCTTGCGACAAAGGCGGGTGTCGTTGTACTAGACATGCCACGCGTGTTCACCGCGAAAAGGAACACCCTTTCTTCCAACTAACAGCCTTAAACGGTACAGGGCTTGATACATATGTCGAGAATTGTGGCTTTCGTTTCAAGCATAGTGCGACCGTACAGACAGGTATGGGAAAGTGAGAATAGGGACCGTAGACCAATATGGGACTTCCAAAACGAATATGTTTATATAGAACACACTGACGGCATGCATTTTATTGTCCTCTATTCAAGAAAGAGGACACAGTAAAAGATTCTCCATCAAAAATGAAAGGTGGGTTGCCCTTGCTTTCCACTCCCTTGTACAGTTGTGTGTGAAACTCTTGCCCTTTTTTCGATATCAAATCTTTCGCTTCTTCAGAGTTGAAAAAACGCACCACGCTTCCACGTCTCCTAAGCTACGGTCAAAACCGGGGTATTTATCACATTTATCACACGGGGCATTAACACAACATAACTTTCCATACACATTCTACATAATAAGTGTTAGGAACAACTTTCTTTGCGCAAGCAAGATTACGGGGCTTTCATTGAACTAGATACGGGGCTTTCATTGAACCAGATACGGGGCTTTCAGTGAACCAGATACGGGCTTTCATTGAACCGTATAGGGCTTTCATTGAACCAGATACGGGGCTTTCATTGAACCAGTGTACGGGCTTTCATTGAACTAGATACACGGCTTTCGTTGAGCCAGATACGGGTCTTTCGTTTAACCAGATACGGGCTTTTGTTGAACTAGATACACGGCTTTCGTTGAACCGATACGGGGCCTTCGTTGAACCAGATACAGGGCTTTTGTTGAACCGTATACGGGCTTTCATTGAACCAGATACAGGGGCTTTCGTTGAACTAGGTACGGGGCCTTTGTTGAACCAGGTACGTGGCTTTCGTTGAACCAGATCACAGGGCCTTCGTTGAACCTGTGCACGGGCTTTCATTGAACCGATATGGGGCTTTCATGAATCAGATACGGGGCTCGTTGAACCAGTGCACGGGGCTTTCACCGAACTAGATACACGGCTTTCGTTGAACCAGATACGGGGCTTTCGTTGAACCGCATACAGGGCTTTCGTTGAACCAGGTACGGGCTTTCGTTGAACTAGATACGTGGCTTTTATTGAACCGCATACGAGGCTTTCGTTGAACCAGATACGGGGCTTTCGTTGAACCAGATACGGGCTTCCGTTGGACTAGATACGGTTTCATTGAATCAGATGGACTTTCGCTGAACCAGTACGGCCTGAACTAGATACACGGCCAAGGAGCCAGATACGGGTCTTCGTATAACCAGATACGGGGCTTTTGTTGAACTAGATACGGGGCTTTCATTGAACCGTATACGGGGCCTTCGTTGAACCGATACATGTGGCTTTCATTGAACAGTACGGGCTTTCATTGAACCAGATACGGGGCTTTCGTTGAACCAGATCGAGGCTTTTGTTGAGCCAGGTACGGGGCTTCCGTTGGACTTGATACGGGGCTTTCGTTGAACTAGATACAGGGCTTTCGTTGAACCAGATACGGGGCGTTCATTGAACCAGGTACGTGATTCTGCGAGTTCCTGACCACGATACCGAGTGTGCATGCAATTCCACTTAAATTAGGAAGGGTTGGAAGCAAGATCCGCTCGGAATCTAGGATGCTGGACGGTTCTTTTGAGGGGGGGGTAATGGGCGTGATTCGAGCCAGCCAACTCGACTCACGCCCAACAGGGACGCATCCTGCACATCATGAACATATCACGCATGTCATATAAGCATAATAAACACATACTGACTGTTTGGCAGTGCAATTTCACCTCTAGCGGAAACGCGGATGCCAACCGCGTCCACGTTTCCGCCAGGCGTTTCTTCCCTCATTCGCGCGCTCGTTTGCAAGAGAGTGTGGGCAACGGATGAGGGAAGCGTTAGCAAAAATAGTATTTCGTATGCGTTGTTTTCCCTAAACAAATTGCACTGACTGAACAGTAAACCACACATCTCGTTGTGGGCTGACGTGTTCATTTGGCGGAAGCGGGTGGAATTTAAGGAATTTGAAACCCGCAATAGTTGCGCTATGAGTTTTCATTCTTTGCGAATACTAAGTAGGAATATGTGATAATATTTTGAAGCAAAAGATTACTCAGATTAGTATACAATCTTAGAGATCTTTATTTCGCTGGACAGGGGCACACTCCCGGAGAGAAAGCCTTCCGCCTTTAGTTAAAATTGCATATTCAACAAATCAGACAGTGAGTATTTTCTCTAAGTATTTTCAGACGTGTTCTAGTTCTCGAAGTATTTTCAGACTGTAATACTTAGTGTTGTCTCGCGTGTTGTCACCAAGCCTTAGAAACTCACGATCTCACTCCCAAAGTGACCAAAAACCGTTCGATCGCCGATCGTTCGGTTTTTTGTCACTTTGGGAACACGTCTGAAAATACTTAGAGAAAATACCAGACAGGTCTTTGCAACCAAGCCGACTTCAGTTCTCACATAAACGTACGGTTTACGCCCTCCCGAATCTGGAATTCACGGCCGTGAATATTAAATTAAGGCTTCACTGCACGTATACCCCACACTGTTTGCGAGTAAATTAGATTAGGAAAATATTTTCCAACATTCGTAACGCACATAGATATATCATTTAGACTCCTAGGAATTTTTTGAGCTCTTGATTGAGCCGATCCGTGGCCGCATCAGCTCAGTTTGCAGTCGCGACTGCGAGCTAAGCTGATAGGCCCTTATAACTTTCATGCACATCGCATAAAAACTCAAACAGCGGAGGGGTTCTTGTGCGTTTTAGCGCACGATACTTGGCAAACGTATTGCTAACAGCAATATTAGTGCACCCTCAAACGCACAACCTCTGATGTAAGCTATGCGCAAAACGCGTGCTGCACATCATGGGTTTGCGTTCATGCAAACCCAAACCCAAACATGCCAAACAGCAAAGAGCTTCCCATGAGTTCCAGCGCACGCAACTTTGCAAAGGTATTACTAAGATATATATTTTTTAGTTGCCAAAGGCCCAAGGCTTCAAAAGCCTTGTGCACGAAGCCATCAATTTATTTCTTTGGCAGATTTATTGGGTGTGTGTTCGAGTTTACCCAAACCCAATACATGCCAAACTGAAAAGTAATTCCCGTGCGTTATAGCGCGCGAAACTATGCACAAATATTTACAAGACATATATCTTTCAGTTCTCAGAAGCTCAAGGCCTGAGATAACTTGTTGGCAAAACCATCAATTTATTTATACGGCAGATCTATTGGGCTTGGGTTCGAATGTTTCCAAACCCAATACATGCTAAACAGCAAACGGCTTCCCGTGCGTTCTAGCGCACGTAACTGCGTAGAAATATTGCCAAGATATTTATCTTTGATATATCCAAAGCACAAGGTCTAAGAAAGTCTGTGCGCAAAATGGTGTAACTATTTCTTTGACACAGATTTCAGCGTGATATTCAAACTCATAAATCTGGGTCAAAGAAATAATATGTTAAATTCGCGCACAAGCTATCGCAAACCTTGCACTTCAGAAATGTGAAATATATACATCTTATCAATATATTTCGCAAAGTTACGTGCGCTGGAACTCACGGGAAGCCCTTTGCTGCTTGGCATGTTTGGGTTTGGGTTTCAAACCCAAAAGGCATCATGCCAGCACGCGGCCGTCTTTAATATACTCAACGGCTTGCCATATGCTCTTGAGGGTGCACTGATATTGCTATGAACGATATCACTGCCAAGTTTCGTGAGAGGATTCTCACGAAAACCCCTATTATGCAAAGCCGCAAGTGGTTGAAACCATCTCACACCGCACCAACTTACCTTGCAGTCACGACTGAATGCTAAGCTGATGCGGTTGCGGATGGGGCCAATCGATAGCTCAAACGAAAGGTATTCACCTAATGAATACAAACGCTTTAGAATCGAATGGTGGAAACAATTATGCTTCATGCTACATGCAATAATTTGTTTAGACGAAGGGGGTGTGCCAGACGCAAAATATTGCACACGCTGAACCGCTTGTACCTCCGCGGTACCTAGTGATAGTTCATAGTACAAACGATAGATGGCATGTGACATATAATCTATTTCCGAAATACAGGACCTGATTATTATTCCCAATTTAGCACTTTTCGATTCCTGAATGATTATGCTACCGTAGACATTCCACGTTGTAACACACTGGGTCGATGCAGCAGCCACTGTTGTGTAACCGGAGACAGGTAAATGCACAGCGTGCCTTCTATCAGATGTCTCTGTGTTTGGTTACACGAGGTAAGTGTGTTGTGGGAAGCCAGGGTTGATGTAGCTGCACAGAGTGCTATGCACGGATATATCACCGTGATTGAAGTGGCTCATTTTCCTACAAGTGCGCTACGAGCCAAATCAGCAGAACACAGACTTGCCTGTTTTACCGATGATGACTTTGTTTTATTGATATTTGTAGTGAAGGCGTCGACGTCAAGCTCGATCTCGTGGTACGCATTTTGAACGAGCATTGATCTGGGGACGTCATCGGTGTGGTCCAGGAACAAGTTGCGCATTGCTCTCAGAGTCGGTGCTCCAGCACATATGAACACAGGAGATATCCCGCACACTCGTGTGCCTTCCTGCACAAATTCCCTCAGGAGCCTGTCCAGGTAGTCCGGGCTGCACACGGGGTCGTCGATGGCAAACCACATCTTTTGAAACATCACTGTCTTGTCCATGTACGCAATGTACCTTGCAGACGTCAGCAATGACACCTCAGCAATGGCACATAACAGCAATCAGCTTGTTTTGCACACGCCGTAGGAACACTGTAAGATCTACATTTTAGTACATGCTGGCTTACTATACAAAGTGACTGGCATGCACCACTGTCAGATCTACATCAAATGCACATTAGCATCATACTATCTTCTCATTTCTGTGGGTGGCCGACTAAAATATCGATGACGTGGGCATACATATGGCGCCAGTGCGGGTCGTCCTGAGATGCTGGCAGAGATTGTCCGGGCGGAGCGTATATTCGCTCATATGAGAGTGAGCAAATCAATTATACATATTAATATGATGCCGTACGAGATGCTGGTAGATAGTTGTACCTGTGCAGCGCGGTGGAAAGAGTATCCTCATATTATATTATACTTACTAATGCATGAAACATACTATACTAATACCGATACCCAGCCTTACTCTCGTGCCTCCGATGAGGCCATGATCAGCTGCAACCTCACATAGGGGGTTACCGGTGGCTCAGCACTCTCCCCACGTATGTATGATCACTCCACCGAGACTCGTGGCAAACTGATGTGTTCGGGTGTGGCAGTGTCAACATGGCAACAACACAGCATTGATGTGACGCTAAGCGCAAAATTGACAAAGACGTGAGTACGGCCTGCGCAAGAAACAAACAGATTCGTATCATTATCATTATCATTACTTACAGTATGTGTAAATGCTAAGCTTGCCATACAGTATGACCGTTTTCAGATGGGGCTGCTCACCCGACTGGGCAGCCAGCCTCGTTGTACATCATATGATGCAGAAGATGATCTTGGTCGGCTGCCGGACGCAGGGTAAATATAGCTGACGCAGATTGTGAATACTGCATGAGGAGAGTCTCGAGGTCCTGGGCGCGTGTGGTCCATCCATGCAGCGGCTTGCGCGCAGTGATGAGCTCGAATGGAAACACGTGTTTCCGGTCCACAATGTGGGTTCCCAGCATCAGAAGCTCGCGCGACGTCTGCATCAGGCCATGTGGCGCGCGATGGCATCCAATGACCCAGAAAAAAGCTTGCGCAAGGAAGAAGTAAGTGTCCTGTCCACAGCATTGCATTGTTAGCGGTGGTGCTGTGCCCGCATAGTTGCGACATTCAACATTGACACACGTGTGTGATTCAGGCGTAAAAAGGGATATGCACGCATGTGACGTCTTCCACTCTTGTGACATGCGACTTATGCGCCACTGTGGCGGTGAGACCACCTTGTGCCAAAATGGCTCACAAAATAAAGTGGGGGGGGAACTTTTATCGAACATCAACCCTGGCTTACTTTTTGCTATCAATCCTGGCTTGGGACGCGTTCATGAATCACCAAACCGGTTTGATGAGCTTATTTTATCAACCACCTCCATGCATAGCTGCATGATTATACTATGAGTGTACACTTCAGATATCCAACATCCGGCATTCAGACATGGCATTTCAGTTGGACCGCAGAATCGAGTACACATCACTGTGTAGGTGTACCATCAGATGCCTCGGTTGCTTAGCACACACAAGTGCTGTGTATTAAGCCAAAGTGGTCACTGTAAACAATTATAGTATTCACTCTGGCTTACCACCACACATTGTGAGATTTGTACCAAGCAACAGAGGCATCCGATAGTTATAAAACCAGACCGTGATACGACGTGTGTCCTGATGCGACGGGGCAGACAAGGCCACTACACGAGAAGCGATTCACAGCGTGAAACACAAATACTGTAGGTATGAGCGCAAGTCGCTGCACCAAAGGATTATTCGCGCACGCGCGGTAATGCATGCTGCGTTATGAACACGTGCATGTAGGCAATCATTCCGATAACGCGTACCCTTAGAAAATAGTGTTTCGAAGGCGAACTTGCGCGTGGTCGTCAGGAACAGATCGTTCACCGCGTGTGCGTATATACGTACACTGTGCTTGCAATATACTAGCAATAGTTGCACTGACCACTTACACACAAATCGTGACTTCGCGTAAGCAATGACGTAGCTAACTACGGTGCACATTTAAACAAATTTATTTGCTTTTTTCTGTGCACTCTGCTCACCTGGACGATTCGGGCCACTGGGCCTGTATCTGCCTCAGCGTGGTCGACTATTGTCAATCTACCGCCGGGTTTTAGCAGTGTTGTCAAGACGTGACGAAGTACTTTTTCTCGTTCCTCCTCACTGAAACAGCACAGGAAAAAGGCAAGCACCACGTGATCGTACTGTTCACCATCAACCACTCGGTAGTCCATGACGTCAGAGTGAACTGTTTGCAATGGGATCTTCTGCTGCGATGCAATCGCACCTGTTTCCAGCAGCAATCCGTCATTCGTCATTTGCCCTCAGCCCCACCTTCCCATGCTCCATAGTTTAGCACACATACAATCACGCGCACACGCTCGCCCCATACGTGCATGTGCGCAGCATATACGTGCTGGCACAAAGGTAGCATAGTTCTTTACGCAAATCTATTCGAGTTTGTTTACATTTAGCCCAGTATGAAACTATGAATATGATACTGTGTGTATACTTTTGTACCACTATCTAGTATCACAGTCAATTTACATTTTGTTTATCTTCGCTATCGTGAATTGTCCACGCAGCCTTGTATGCCCCGTTTGCGCCGGGAGAAGAGTTGCGCATTGAGTCGCGGTCCGTGTCTACTATCGGATGCCGTTTGTGTTTGATAGTACATGCAGTAAGTGACGGTTATGGTAAGCCAGGGTTGATGTTTGATACATGCACGCAGTCCACCCCATTGCTTGGACGAATGTGCGCACACAACACTGCCGCTGGAAATAAAAGGCATCTTGGTGGCATCCTTGCACGGTGCGCTGAGCGCCTTGGCGTCGGCTGGAGGCTTGCTCAATGTCAGGGACGCACCAGCGCGTTGCAGCATTGCTTCTGATATGTCAAGCGCTGTCACCGGATGTGCCGTTTGTCCGGCCGCTGTCAACGCGTCTTTAGCCGTCCCCGCTCCCGCGTAGAGCACCTGGTGCAAGCAAGGTCCTGCAGTGACTTACACCCCTTCCCACGTAGCTACTGTGCTATATATTCCCACACCTATTGCCTACGAATCATGGTATGTGTGTGTTTGTTGGTTGTGTGCGTGAATTGCTTAGTGGGTGGGTGGGTGCAGTCGATGTAGAGTGACCACCACTCAATTACACAGCTGCAGTCGCTTGACAGAATCATCAGAAGTGCAAATCGAAATGCGAAGTCAAAAGGGCCAATCACATGACAGGAGCTTTCCACATCAACAAAGCATGTGGCAGACATCATCCGGAGATCAACGATGCCAGTACGCAATGCAATCATGCCCATGTTACTATTATTCGTGAACATTCACACCACATGCATAGCTACACTGGCATTATTCACGCAGACTCGTAAATCCTTTCGAACGGTTCATTTTATTGAGCTGTTCTCAAGCTCAAGAATCGCTTGCTTGACGATATCGTGTGTTCAGCGTCGAGAGCAGCAGTGGTCTGTGCATCAGTTGACTATATCTCGACGACTATATAGTAGTCCGAGCGAGTAGCTACTGCCCAAATTTGTAGCGCATACTGCAAGGACCACACTATAATGCATTGTTCAATCAAAGGACCTCGGTATAGTAGGCTTACTGGGGCTTTGTAATGATAGATAAGTCACAAATTAATCATAATGCAGTTCTTATATATATATATATATCTCTCTCTCAGATCGACGCCACTTCAACACTGTATGCTTGAGGGGGGTGATTTCCAAGATTTTAGTAACTTTATGGTAGTCTTACCACAAGGACCAATAAAAACGTGGTATTCCCTCCCTCGTTGAAAGTCCTTTTGGAATTTGGAGATTTACTTGTCAACTTATTGAGTAGGTCTTTCGCAAATGTCAAGTCAAAATTTGAGTAGAGGTCATCTTTGCTTTCAAATTGATGGTTGAAACGCAACATGGGTATGCCAGAAGCGGGAGTTCAAGTGTGGCATACAAATAGACATACAATTTTTTACGCTACCCCTGCTCAACCTCGATACTGTAGCATGCAGCTGCCGCAAACTCTTGGCAAATAGTCAAGGGTGGAGTTAGTACAAGCAGTCACAGTGGTGATGTATTCATGATATCGGGGATGTGGCAAATGATGACCCCCATTTGGTTGAATAAACAAATACGTGCGTGATGCAATGACATACGTGTAACGAATTCTGCTACCTTGCGTTCGCTGACGCATCATTTGCTGCGAGCGATTTACGCGTGATGATAGTACTATGTTCGTTAAGGAAACGGCATACACGTTGGATCCGATATGTACGGTACAAAATTTACACGTTGGACGATGTGACATGAAACACGACGGTGATAATTTGTCATTCATTTGTGTCATCAATGCACACTCAATTCGGCTCTCCTTCTGTACACGAGTCCGTATCTGCACGCACGTCTTGTCATACAGTAGGTATATGTATATATGTTTGTTTGACAAGTGCGTACGGTTTGAAAAGCAATACGCTACCGGTATTTAAAGCCACTTCCTCAACCTGATGTCATTTATTTGTGTGTAAGCCAACCGGCAGCGACCAAAGTGCTGTCCAGGATAATCGGTGATATTATAAGCAAAGTGAGCTTTGCAAGATTTGTGTATAGCATACTGGTAATATAATATATTCGTCAGTGCACCAGTGAAGGAATCGCTTGCATAATATCCGGGTACGCATCAATGTACATCACCATCATGTGCTGACACACGACGACGTTCTTTACGCAAGTGCGAGTGTGTTTACATTTATCTTAGTACGGATATGCTACGATAAATATACTGTGTCGTAAGTGTTCGAAATCTAATCACTATAAAACATTTCGTGTATTTTCACTGTCGTGAATTGCCAGTGTAGCCTTGTATGCCCCGTTCGCGCCGGGAGAAGCGTCGCGTATTTAGTCGCGGTCCGTGTCTACTGTCGGATGCCACTGAGTTTGGCACACGCGGTAAGTGCGTTGTGGTAAGCCAGGGTTGATTTTTTATTCTTGTGATATATTCAAGAGACCAGCTATTCCCGATATCAATAGAGCACCTTGAATTTTTTTTGTGAAATGTTACTCCTCGTGATAGGGCCGCTACGAGCAATTCTGGTCATATCAAAATGGCTTCTGCGCAATAGCCACACGGTGACATAGGATGTAATGAAAATGAATGAAATATAGGTAATTATGTGTGAAACCAGTGTCAGTTAATCAAACTCGCTGATCCATCCCAAAATGTATCTGAAAAATTATCTCAATTTAGGCGAAGGGATTATGGAAGCATTTACCTTTTCACCTGGACGAACTTGCATGGCAGCCATTTTCTTGATTGTCCAGATCCGTCCGACCGAGTAGATGTGCGCCACCGCGTCGTAGAAATGTACCGCACGGTCGTAGCTCCTACAGGTGTGGTGTCCCAATACAAACCAGCAGGCATGCCCGCAGTGAGTACAATCAACAGCTTTGCTGGTTTGCCTTTGGGAGGCTGCACACGCCTTTACATTACTGTCCAAGGAATCTAAAAGGCTTTGTTTTTTGTTGACAAGTAGATAATTTATACCAACACACGACACGCGAGGTCTATCATTCTCATGAAATAAGTCCTGCGATGGTAGCTGCACACGGCTAAAGTTCACACTGTAGCATCAGATGCTGATGGATTTACATGTGCAATTTGTTGGCGCGGCTCCTGGCAGAGGATGTTGGCAGGGACACCCGACATTGAAGAGCCCGGGACATGGCAGACAGCAGACACAATGGTAGCACGGAAGGCTCCCCCCCTGCATGCATAAAGCCCTCTAAAACCCAACAGAAGCGCAGTGAACGTCCCATCAACCTGGAGCCTGGCCGAAGATGCCACCCAACGCATGTCCACTGTTGCATTGGCTTGGATTGGTGTGTAGTAATGCTGATGGCAAATGCACGGGGTTCATTGGCAGGGTGGCCGCGTGTGTGAAGGTGAGCAGCGTGCATGCGCAGTCAACATGTGCTTAGCACGTCATCGCCCTCGATCAGTATGTCATATCATTATTCACTGTGACATGCCCCCACGCAGTGTGCGATTTGTGCCAAGCAACGGAGGCATCCAATTATTATAAAATCGATACACCACACGTTTAGCTTGGGACTGCCACCCCACCAGCAACGTGCAGCATGCGCGTTCTTAAGTAGACATTTACTAGTTTGGACCCTGAATAGAATGATGCCTCGGTGGGCCTATACTTACGGGCAAGCCTGATGATATCAGCCTTATGTTGCTGAGTACATGCAAGTGCTGATTTGTGGTGGCGGGATAGAGTTGGTATACATTATATCACTCTAAAAACACCACCACATCGAATACATATGTATTGACATGACACCATAATTATATTAGAGGCATCCAGGATCACCCAGACCATGACAAACATGACGCTTATCCCGGCGCGACGGGGCCTGCGAGACTTGTGGAATGCAGCACATCATCTTGTGATTAACATATGATGCATGTGCGAGATGTATCACTGCGTCGTAAAGTGCGCACCGTGCAGAAACGCAATCCTCAGCCTACGTCGCACACCGTAGCGGTATAATATATGCAGGGTCGTCGTATCGCATAGAGTTGGTATACATGCATAGGTCTTAGGTAATCACCCGCTCGTCACCACACCCTGACTCTCATTACAGTTTACATTATGTGCTAACATACTTATGTACCATGAATCGGGGTAGCCTTGAACGGACAAAGAAATCCAGTGATGGATTTCACCGGTGGCATGATAGCTCAGGGAGAGGGCTCAGTATCACGAAGTCAAACATCAACCCTGCTTTACCACAACGCACTTACAGTACTGTACCCCTACTGTGTACCAACCACAGCGAGTATTGTAAAAGTTGTTATGACAAGTCCCTGATGAGAGCATCACTTATGAACTGTAACTGTTGCATAATGTTATTTGTTGTTTGTGGCGCGTGCTCGCCTGCTTAGACGGGAGACAGTGTCCCACCGAGACGCAGATGAACACCGTCCGACTCCAGCGTAATCTTTCGCAGAATACGCCTCACAGGCTTCTGCCAGCAAGTTCCAACCCTTCCTGCTACCCATGTCTCCGAGGTCCTGTGCCACTACAACCACCTCTGTCAAATCATACTCTCTTGTGCTCACCGCATTGGAACATTATATTGCCATGCACAGCTGACACTTGCCACTCATGTCGTGCAATCGCACTTTATATGACTCTAGCTCCAACAGTCCACCTCCTAGACACCGCTCACGTGCGCAATTTAATGATGGCGCTCGCGGAATGCATCTCTAGACACCGCTACAGTTTGCATACAAGAGCAGCCGAACAGGCGCCCTCTTCTTGCATGCGCTGCACCGGTGGGCGCCTGTACGAAGAACGGGGGACACTAGTGATCACACGCATGCGCTACAGCTAGCTTGTGCTTGCCGTTCCTTCCGTTTCCATGGTCCTTTCACTGGGCTCGGAGCCCGGATCGTTTTCAGCCAAACTTCAGTTGCATTGTCATCGGAGGTGAGGACAATCATGTCAACACGTGTATGCATGGTGATGAACACATGATGCCAGTGTGCAAGCGTATGACGGCGTGTGACTTCATGCCATACAGTCTACCAGTGTCTGATGCGAGCATCACTTTTGTTCCTGCGCACCGCGCAGAGCTGATCGTGGTAATCGTTTTGATACAACAGAATCTTCTCTGCGCGAGTTGTTGACCATATTATGCGCGCACGTTTCCATTCGATGTACTTTTGAACGTCATCGCGCATCTGACACACACTGGGCAGAGCTAACTTTTGGGCCACAAGCCTCGCCAACCAAGCTGCCTGCGTCACACCGACCCACTCCCAGCAACCAATCGATGGTGACTTAAGGGTGCGACAGTATATACGTCAATACAACAATGAGTCATTATCAAGGTTTGATACACTACTTATGATGAACCCTGTATTTAGCACAACGCGCTTTATTATACCGTGTTCGGTTAATTCTCTACTATGTATTGCTATGGTGTGTAAGAGACAAACTGATCCCACCCACCATATGACTGATCGATGATGACATTGCACATTGCAATCATCCCCCAGACAGATCAATCACACTTTGGCTACCGCATGCTTTGCTCCAGGGCGGGGTGGGGGATTCACGTTAGATACCCCCTTCCCCACACTTACTTTTCGGATCGTGGGGGGTGAGCCCCTCCCTAGACCTACTGCCCGGGTCATGGGTGTGTCGTACTCCGCCCCTAAACATGCTTTTCGAGTCGTGGAGGTCAGATCCCGCCCCTAGACCTGCTTTTTGGGTTGTGTGGGGCTCGGATCCCCCCCCCAGACCTGCTTTTCAGGACTTCGGGGATCAGCCCAGGCTTCCTCGGACCGGAGTGCCCGGCAGTACCACCTTGCGCGCAGCTGGGGGGAAGCCTACGGTATACCCTCTTGCGCCCGGGGCAGTATACCCTTTGCGCCTCGGGGGGGGGGAGGCTCTGCTGAATATCACCTTCACACGTGGGAGCCAGGTCTTATGGGCTATATGGCCTTCTCAGGTCGCTGGGAGTAATGACCCCCTAGACCTGCCTTTACATCGTGGGGTCGGACCCCGCCTGCAGACCTACTTTTTCAGTTGTAGGGGGTCGACCCCCCAGACCCCGTATGGCGTGAACTGCTGCCTTTACCCCCCCAGGAGCAAAGAGTGGGTAGCCTTTGAGTACAGAATGTACAGTGCAATAATATGGCCACACAACTTCATATTACTGCCGATTAGTGAAGTTGACATCCTACTTCTAGTCTCCGACATGAAGGAGACAAGCTACTGCTAAGGAGAAAGAAAAGGGCGGGGGTCTGACACCCTACAATCAACAATATGCATAAAAATGTGTGCTTTTGTTTGTTTTACTGCGTATAATTACAGACAGTACTAGAATTGTCAATATCAAGATCTCCGATAGAGGCCGTCATCAATTGTGTTGGTCATGTAAGTCATCATGCAAACATGCATGCCAGATTGACAATGACGATTTGTTTACAATAACACTATCCAGACTTGCGACACGTTCGATGTTGACGATTGGTTTTTGTTTCACGAGACCTCGCGCCGTGCCGCGCCGCGCCGCGCCGCGCCGCGCCGCGTCGCACCGGTTCTGAATTTCGTTTTCCAATTTCTGTCTTCGCTTCGCTCATCTGACTCTGAGCGATATATGACGTGATGGCATCTCTTGTACGTGCGCCAATCATAGCTGTGCTTTGATTCTTGATTGAGTTGATTAACTTGATTGAGTTGATCAAGTAATTTGCCCAGGTCTGTCTTTATAAAGAGCTTGGATACTGTGGGCTACGCAGGAAGCCACTCACTGTGATTAATCTATTATTAACCATGGCTAGCACGTCTGTTCCATCGTATATAAGTTTTGTTATTGCAGCAGCGGCGACAGCTGCGGTCATTTACCTGCAGATGATTAGTGAGAATGCAGTTTGATGACAGCGTGGCTGATCCGACGAAGGCCAGCCCAGGGGGGCCTCCGGTGGGTATCATGTGGCGATAGAGGTAGAGTCCATCGTCTTCGATCCGCAGGTATTCTTTGGTGGAAGAATGCAGTAACGCAGTAGTGGCCTGCTGTGAGGGAACATATCCAGTAGCGCATATAATTACATCGACTCCAACCTGCGTCAGTCAATATAATGATGTGTTCCCGACCAACCCGCCACCATCACATCTACATCATTTATTAAATGCACTTTGGCTTACCATAAAGCACCCGCATCTAAGTAATGTCATCAACAGCAACATGGTCCTGGCATCAGTCATACGTGAGTAGAGTCCTCACTGCTGGCAGGTACATGGACGATTTTGTGGGTCATGAAGAAGAATCATGACAGAATCGTATTTGCACGATCAAACGGTGCTCGGAATAGTAATTGCACCATCGAGTGGTACCTACTTGGAATGTTAATTGCACGATGATATAACATTGGCATGATGGCCGTACAAATAAAGTCACGTACAAACAAAGTCTGCAGGCGCCCTGCCATGTATATAATATGATATATACAATGGTACGTGGTCTTACTGGACTCAAATCCTGATCTATACATACACACTTGCAAATAATAGCTGCAATCGCTTGCCACGGAGCCTACATATATCTTATGGGAATGCAAAATGGGAATCTCAATTGATTCTAAGAAAGAATGACGGGATGACTGCCCCCCTGCTTACCGTGCTGCCAACCTCAAATGCCATTAGATTTTCAGCACAATAAGTACGTGGAAATAAGGGTCACGGGGGAACTTAAAGCCCCACACCCCGAAAAGGGTGTCTCTCTTTTTGTTCTTTTCTTTTACGTGAGAATAATAGAGAATGAGGACGCGATCTACTCGCTTGAACGAACCACACAATCATTCCATGCCCTTATTGCTAAATTCACATAGGGTCAGAATGCGGCACCTTTTGGTTGTTGGACAGCAGGACTTCGCTTGGGCCTGTTACTTTCTCTACAGTGCTTCGGAGTTTCTGCACCGCCCCTGCGCTCACGAGGTCCATCACATCACTATCCACCATCGCTGTGGTGTTGAATACGTCTTTCTCAATAGGCAGAGTCGGTACAAGCTCGTCTCTCAACCTGCAGGCACAGACCCAAGCATGCATGCTGATGAATGCTCGAAGTGATATTAGGCTTGTGTCAGAGCAATCATCAGTCACTATGGCTCACTACCACAAATTGTACAATTTGTACCAATCAACGGAGGCATCCAATAATCAAATCAGTCCGTGATAATCACGACGCGTGTCCCGGCTCGGCGGGAAGGCTACACAGTCATAAAGTGATTCAAAGTGTGAGGTATGAGCAAAGGTGGCTTCATCAAGATCCCAAACACATAGAGGTATGAGCAAAGGTGGCTTCATCAAGGTCCCAAACACACAGAGGTATGAGCAAAGGTGGCTTCATCAAGGTCCCAAACACACAGAGGCATGCGCAAAGGTGGCTTCATCAAGGTCCCAAACACACAGAGGTATGGAGCAAAGGTGGCTTCATCAAGGTCCCAAGCACACAGAGGTATGAGCAAAGGTGGCTTCATCAAGGTCCCAAACACACAGAGGTAGAGCAAAGGTGGCTTCATCAAGGTCCCAAGCACAAGAGGTATCAAGGTGGCTTCATCAAGGTCCCAAACACATAGAGGTATGAGCAAAGGTGGTTTACTAAGGTCCCAACACACAGAGGTATGAGCAAGGTGGCTTCATCAAGGTCCCAAACACACAGAGGTATGAGCAAAGGTGGCTTCATCAAGATCCCAAACACACAGAGGTATGAGCAAAGGTGGCTTCATCAAGGTCCCAAACACACAGAGGTATGAGCAAAGGTGGCTTCATCAAGGTCCCAAACACATAGAGGTTATGCGCAAAGGTGGCTTCATCAAGGTCCCAAACACACGCCGTGGCAGCAAGTGGAGGCAAACAAAGCCAATGGGCGGAAGATTCGTAGCCAAGGTGCAGTGGTGTGCCATGAAGGCACATGCGGAATAGTGACAATAAATGGTGGGTGACGATAAGTTGGAAGAGCATGGTCCAAGATTCGAGCTACACACACGTCTGAGTGGATTCACCCGCCCATTGATCTGTGAACCTGAATTGATGGGACTGTCGGCACTTGGAGGAAGCAATGGCCGGATCTTTTTATGTACTGACTGCAAATTAGGTTTCCACTTGTCACTTTCAAAGATATTTAATGTCATCATTATGCTCACAGTCTTTGCCAGCATAATGATGCCGAACTTGAACTTTGTTATTGTGTGTATAAACTCTGACCGTACATAAATAATATACATTGTTGTTATGCCGCTAGCTTAGTGCTTATCGGGCACACACATGTAGCATATCAACACATTGCATCCATAAGTTCCATATACAGACTGTAGTAACCTTGTATACCGTATAGCAACTGTGCAGGCATGCATGCATGCATGCCAACAATTTCAAGGGGAGCACACACATACCCAAACTTGCAGCGAAATGCGTGCTCCGCCAATCTGTTCATCAACCAGGCCAATGGATACATGATGTAGTAAACCAGCCAGCGAAGCTGCCCTTTGGTGTACCAAGGAGGAAAGAATAATGATACGAACAATCTCGAAAATGCGATGGAGAAATGTATAATCCCTGCATATATCTTTGGAAACTCCCAATGGGGCGCTCGCACTAGCCAGGTGACTTGTGCTGCAACCCTGCTGCTTGTCCGCACACTATCAATTGCAGACTTCCCACCTCCAATGATGACAACCTAAACATTTACACAGCCCCTCAATTATTAGACTGTACTTGAGATACAAACACACATGTTTCACGCAATCAATTACTACAACTGCACAGTTGTACCACGCTGATGCAGTATTTTTGTGCACTCCCGCCTGCAGAGCTACGCTTGGATGTGTTACTGGGCACAATATACCATATTTGGCGTCAGATGATCAAATAGTAATAATGATAAAATCACTATCATCATTATTATCAAGATTTAGTCTACGTCATATTATATTATTCACTTTGGCTTACCACCACGCATTGTGTATTTTGTACCAAGCAACAGAGGCATGCGCGATAGTTAAATCAGACCGTGATAATCACGACGTGTGTCCCGGCGCGACGGGGCAGACAATGCCCCACACAAATTTAGGCTGCATCATATGTCAACCATATAACAATAAGTATGATGGAGCTTACATCATGTTAAGAAAAAGCAGTAATGATAACATAGCCATCATCTAAATGCGTAGAGTGATCACACACACACACACACACATATATATATATGCTGATATATGCACAACAAGGTGTATTCAGAATATATATGCTGATATGTATTCTGAATACACCTTGTTGTGCAGCGATTGGATCTCAACACTAACACAAGGGCACCTACAAAAGTAGGCCCTGGGACACTTCAGGCTGATATGTATATATATATATATATGCTGATATGTTCTGAATACACCTTGTTGTTATACATATATGCTGATATGTATATATATATATATATATACATATATTCTGGATACACCTTGTTGCACAGAGATCATATCAGATATATACATATATGCTGCACTGCAGTCGATACCCTCACACGTATCTCTTTGCAACATCTATCGATCCCAGAACTGACCATTGCTAGATGTGCTACAATATTCGAGTGAAGAACGACCTTGAAATAAGCATTCATCAATAGCAAACATCGTACCCATGTAAAATAATCAGCATACATGCCCCTGTCCATGGTGGCTGACGATACCGTCCTGTTGATGTTTTCCAGAGCCTAACTTTAGTGGGTGACAGGTTTTGCGTGTTGTGATGTATCCCATGTGTGGCACGGCATGGCACATGTACAAGCACCAATACACACACACACATATATCTTTTCGGCATACCGTATACTTCTCTACTAGTATACTACTAGTATATTATATCTACTCTACTAGTATACTACTCTCCTACTCCCATCTCCATTTGCTACAATCAGTAATGTTCTACCGTCGAATAAATATAGTCGATTGAGATCCAGACCTGCACACGTAAAACAATCTGCCATTCGGCAATCAAATATTGCATAATTTGTCTGAACACCAATCCCTTGGCCAATGCGGTTATATGCACTTATACAGCAATACTGTATTCACGCGTGATGAGTAGACGTCACACTGAAAATATTTTGGCTATATATATATATCCAATATAATCACGATGGATGCATACGGGCGACTTGAATTTTGAAGCAAACCTTTTTGTTTGCCAGTACGTTCGAATTCTTGATCTGAAAACAACACTCCCACAAATCAATTCGCAGGCACGTAATCACTTTGGAAACACCACCCTTGTATGACTATAAGCGTCGCCGCTTCCAAATTACGTGTGTATCCTATTTGCGTTTTTAAGAGTACGTACGTCTCGAAACACCTTGCATTAGGCTGACCATGCCTGCTTTTTTTACAATTTTCAATATGTGTGCATCAAATTTGGTGCCCATGCTCAGCCAAATTTGGTGTCCATGCTGCACGACTTATTTACAGAAGATTATGGTATACATTTCAGCGACATTCAAGCTCATCTCATCACCGGGGGCTTGTGGTGGCACGACCGCAGGAGGCTGGCTGAGGTGCATCAGCTGAGCTAGCACCTCCATAGCAGCACTTTGACGCGTTAAGTGCTATACGCATTCACACCGTCGGGTTGTATTCATTAAACGACATCTTGCCAATATGAAGATAAGCTCGCGCCCGTAAGATGCTCTGGGGAAGTCTGATGTGATCTTGCGATACGCCCATTAATAGTATACTGCATGTAAACTAGCTAGAGTGATGCGTGTCACACCTCAGAGGAATGTAGTATTTCCCCGTTGAATTTGCATTTATCTTCAAATTCTGGAATCATGGGGCGACTGAACATTCCGGTAGCTATTATGACCCAGGAGAACGCATCGCTATGCGTCGTGTCCGTCGACCGATCAAGATATGACACCACCCAGCAGCTGCGATCTGCAGCGTACTGTATGAGATTGACGACTGTATCTGTTCGAATGCAATGAGAAATATGACTTGTCTGGGCATACGCTTTGATATACTTGTGATTTTCAGCCCCTGAGGGGTAGTAATCCTCCAGAAATTCGCCGTGTTCTGGTGTCTCTCTCCACTGTCGTCGCGGAAAGTCGGGAAATGAATACATACTCGCAGGAATCTGCTGACGAGCGCCATCGTAACAATCGTGCCAGACACCTCCAATATCAGAACTTCGCTCGAAAACCACAATAGTATGGATGCCTTGTTCACGCAATGCGACGGCAGTTTGCAACCCTGCAATCCCCGCACCAACTATTGCGACGCGAGGATGGCTCATATTTAGTGTACACGTAGCGAGTCGATGCTAATCTTCGTCGCCCCACTTCCTTAGATACACACCTTCGCTGTTAGATGTGAAAGTGAGTGACAGTAATGTCACGAATCCGAAATTAGTATGTATATATATATGCGCTGCTATTATGTCAATGTGACTAAGTGTTGCTGCATTTATTAGTGAAGGTTGATGGTCGTTCACATCTCGCACGCTGCAGCGGGACGAGCGCATGCATACGACATGCTACCTGAGGGAGGAGAAAATACTACGAAAATTGTGCCTTTACTTACTTCGTCTCATTGCGTACCGATTTTGCGTACCTAGAGACTGGACTACTTTGCAACTCGGCGTGTCCAGGTCATCCCGAACATGCGTATACTACTATATAATTCAAGCTGCGATATGTGCATCTTTGCACATTTTTCGTCAACAATATTGCACGTGTGATCGATGTGGCCGCGCGGGTGGTTCAGGGTTCCAAGTACCATTATACGACGGCGAAAAGTTGTCTAACCTAAAGTGGCCACGTATCCTAAAAAGAAATCATGGTCCAATGTTTGGCCCCCCGTACGTAAGCAAAGGTGCTAGGGAGTGAATTTCTAAATCGCCGAGATTATATCTCACGATTAAGAAACAGTCGTTAGTAGGATGTAAATAATTGTACCCTGACACATGTCGGACCTTGACGTATGCTAGGAACTGAGCTCAGTGTTTACAATTGGTCGATGGATAGAAAACCTCTGCTCTTTATGTTTTAGAGCCCGACGTCCAATTACCTAACTTACTAGGCTGGTCAATCTCAAAATGTGATCCCCACTAGGCCATCTATTCTATTGATCGTTCGAGCATCTGAGCATTCAGTATTATTGCGCACCTCCCCCCATTTTGATTTTGCATTTTGCATTTTGGATTTGGATTTATGATTTATGATTTTCGATTTTCGACTTTCGATTTCGCGCAACGACCCCCATCCCCCTCTCCCCCCATCCTCCACCTTCTCCCCTTCTCATCATTCAGTATTGTTACTAATCTGTAAATGGTCGTGATGCCATGCTGACGTGGCGCGCTGTGGTGCAAGTATGCGCGAACATCGCTCACTTCAGGTTGTTCATAATGCGATGGCGCGGACGTCGCGATGTCATGCTGACGTGATGCGCCGTGGTGCAAGTATGCGCGAACACCGCTTACTTCAGGTTGTTCATCGTGTGATGGCGCGGGCCGATTATTAGCGTTGGCGTTGGCGAAAAATGTTACGCGGATCGCGCCTGCTGCCAGACCACAACGTCGCGTTCTGAACTTTCGTCAGCAATTTGACTCCTTCATATTCGTGGTGTGCCCGTTGGGATTCGCGCTTTGCTGCTGCTGCTGCTGCTGCTGCTTGCCGCTTGCCGCCGCCGCTGCTGCTGCTGCTTGCCGCTTGCTGCTGCTGCTGCTGCTGCTGCTGCTTGCCGCTTGCTGCTGCTGCTGCTGCTGCTGCTTGCTGCTGTTGCTGCTGCAGCTGAGCAACAGCAGCAAGATGTGATCTGTGATGCGGTCGGTGGATGATTGTCCTTTCGGTATAGACGGTGTCTCTATAAGGTGGTCATACCACGATAATCCGAGCATTGGTCAGCGTATAGTGAATGCGAAGCATATAATACATACCTTTCGGTATGATGCGTGGGTAGCAACACATAATGATAATGTATTCCTTCCCGACCATAATGTTGGGTGTTTGTGTAACACTCACTTTCGACAATACTGCTCGGTCGAGACGAAGTATCATGTATGCACCGGATCCATCGATAACATCATCCCCGATGATGCTCTTGCCCAAAGACTCTCATGGGGGGCAAATTTCCGTGACACTAATGACGCATCTCTCACCGGTGCTGTAGACGCCCTACGTAAAGGGTTCCATTTACTTGCTTTACAGAACCGTGACATGCAACCTAACATCCGACACTGGGGGGATGCTGTTATTGCACGATTTATTGACGAGTTTAACGCGCGTACGGCTGCATTAGTGTCACCACACGCTATTCTCCAGTACATTTTCCCGACTAGAGACACTATTGACGAAGAGTTATTGCGCGAGCTGTCGAGAGACTTCGTGTTTGTGCGTATCGATAAAGCGACATCCAATATTGGATTCATGTGCAAGCATTGGTTTTTTGGGCATGTCGTCAAATTCCTCTCAGACGATAGCCATTACTCTCGCTACAATCGTCGAACCGACTTGTTGATCGATGCACTGCGAGCACAAACGCATGATTTGCTTTCACCAACGCATATAATCGCATATACTAAGGAACTTCCATATTTCTACGTTGCACCGAAAATGCACAAGTCACCCATCGCAGCGCGCCCAATTGCCGCAGCGCACGACTGTGTGCTATCTAATATACAACGTGTTCTTGCGATTACTTTGCGCCTAATATTGGATACATTACGTGACTTTCACGCACAAGAATTTGCGTTGACTGGCATTAGAAAGTATTGGCTTGTTGAAAATTCACTTGAATTTATCCTTACACGACCGGACACCATTAATGACATATTCACCTCTGACGTTGATTCCATGTTTCACAACCTGCATCAACAATTCATTTTTGAGGCTGTTTCCTCGGAAGTTCAATTCACATATTTACATGTGACACGGGCATCATGCATCATGGTTCGACTGAATCAGTATTCAGACGGTGATGAAGCTTTCTGGCACCATACCCATCACGCTGATGAGGCATATATGCAAGACATAGGTTGCTATTCACGACATGACATCATATCGATGGTGCTACATGTTTTACGTAATATATACGTGCAAGCAGGTGACGCCACATTTAGACAAACATGTGGCATTCCCATGGGGGGTGCATCTTCCTCTCATTTAGCCAATTTGGCACTTCATCACCAAGAGAAGGCATATGTCGTAGCTAATCCAGATACGCCATTTCAACACATGATATGGAGGTATGCTGATGACTTCTGTGTCATAAATTGTCCGGAATTTGCTGAAATATATCGTGACGTATATCCAGCTCACACAGGTGTCACGCTCGTGCATGTCACGATGCCGGACCAGGATGGCATTATAACGCAAGCATACTTTTTAGACATGCATATATATGTCGAACATACCGGTGAGGTATACATTACTGTCTATGACAAACGGACTGCGTTTCAGTTCGATATCCATAAATTTCCACATGGCGCATCTAATGCGTGTGTAAAGCAGATTCATAATATCTTCTTCGGGGAACTTGTACGTTTGTATCGTATCAATACCCATTTCACACTTTTCTTACAAAATGTTGCTGACCTGTACACATATTGCATACGGCACAAAGGTTACCAACACGGTATTCTTATGGCCTTGACACGTAAATTTGCACGTGCGATACATGGCCGTAATCACTTTCGTGCGACTGCCGATTTGATTATAGAAGCATTCGAATATGTATATCAGTGGGTGCGGTGAACATGATCGCAGATGCCACACGATATGAACTACGGAGGGCGTGGACATAATAAGCGCCAGATGAATAACTCCACACCAAAAGGTGGGGGTGGTAAGAACAAGGGCTCCGGTCGTAATGAGCTGATGCGTTCAGTGAAAGAAGCACGCCGGGCGCCTCTACCTCCCGAAGCCGCATGGATTGGTAAGATAATGCACCTTAGCGCGATCGTAGACCGCGAGGATTGCAGATTGCCCTCAGGGGCATCATTATGCTGATAAATAATGATGAATATAAAAACCGAATGTGAGGCTAATGATGAATATAAAAAAGCTATCATCGGCAAGCACGAGAATCTACAACCACAGCTCCTTTCCGGATGCCCCCTCGCCGAAGGGATGTGTGTTGACATGTATGGGAAGGCACGTGAACACCACTGCCCCCGAGGTGATTACCCTCGGTGTTCCCACGGTTCATCGTGCAAGGAAGTATTTTGCTTCTTGAATCATACAGCTCTCACGACGGTGAATAATACTATGCCGACGAACAGCGCTACGGGCGCGATTCCGGCGAACGAACTTGCTACCATATTGCAAGAGAAGCATGATGCTTTGCTGCGAGAGGCTCAACTGAAAGCCGAGCTTGCGGATGTCAAACATAACATGCGAACGGAGCTGAAGGATGCACACGACCGTCTGCGCACCCTTCAATACGCGATATGTGGCCCTACGGGCTTGATCGCTGCGCTCGACGCGCCATACACAAAACATAATGATCAGGACGCTGAATGGACATGCGACATGGGATACTTACAATTCCTTTTTACAGTGAACCGGGTGTATCAAACACCGGCTGCCACCAACCTGTATGTGAGCTTGCATTATCCGGATCAGTCGGATGGCAGGCACATATTTGATGATTATGCAGATCAATATGGTTACACAAGACCATCCACGATGATGCGGGTCGACGACGCACCTGCTAGTCGACCGATATCGACAGGCCATGCCACCGCGAACACTACAGTGGCCATGGTTGCTGATGTTCAACCGAACGACACTGATGACGGTAATGTTGTCATCCTGCCTTTGCAATGCTCACCACCACAGCATTGCTCCACCGTTTCACACATTGTTCCACCGCAACACCCTGCACACACCTTTGCGATGGCAACGGGTGTGACATCACGACACATGGATCCACTTGTATTGCAATTGTTGCAATTGTTTGCACCACCTCCACCGATGGAGAAAGCATACAAACTCAATCTTATACATGATACCGACGTATTCGCTGGACGATTTGAAAGAGCATATAACATGCCATCGCTTCGTTCCGTCGGACTACAGCCTGAGGCGTTTACCACACATGCATATTTCATTGAATGTTATTGCACAGTGTTGGTTACGGGCTCATTCTTGCATGATACGTTTGGACAGATACCGAACGCATGCAAGAAGTGGAACATGATGGCAGCATCTAGAGCACGTCCTAGTGATATTGGTATGGACATCCCTCCAGTGGATGGAACCGTCTTGTCTAGATCACAGGGACCACGGCCGACTATACCACACTGCCCAACAGCAAATAGGGCATGGCTTCTGTCCACCCCGGATAGGATCATGATATGCCAGAAAGTGGTAGCGTTATTTAGAAGCAGCGGTGGACATATAACATCAGGACAGGAACTTGAGCAATTCGGCGAATGGTTAAAGACCCGCACCGAATTACACACGATATTGCTCAAATACCGTACGCCAATCATTGACCAGTCACCATTGTGCATGTCTAGACGGGGTCGCAGTGCGAAATCATATCTCGCATGCAATCGATCACATCCTGCATTCACCAATTATTATGGCATCATGTCCCGCACAAATAATTTCCGGAGCGCATACGCGTCATCCATTTTGTGCGACCCAGCATTTACAGGAGTTTACTCACCTGTTACGTTCGGCCAGTCCAATATTGATCCATGTTCCGTGCTTGCATTAGATTATATGATGACACTGTTCGCCGGTGTTAAGCCTGGTGCGCCCGACGAGATATTGATGAGGATGTATTGCATAGATCGCATCGACACGAACATGCACTACATCACGGGAAATTGTCGATGGCTCTCGTTAGGCAATAATGCAGCAAATGACGTCACAGCGTCTCAACGCACACAACATACCCGGGACAAACGCCGGGCACGCGCTGCGCGCTTCATCATTGCACGTCGCGCTGCATATCGTGCGCGACGCAAGTAAATGCTGTTACATTGATAAAATCTGAGCGTACTAGAAGCGGGGTCTTTGCTATATACATTATGCATAGCCATCGCATACGCGATATGAATCGCGATTGAATCTCAACATGCAGCACGATACACGCTTGGTTTGACCATACATACTGATCTTGATGAGTGCCACATGCATTTATGCTGCGAGCACATCGTTCAGTTATACCGTGAAGTCGAGTATGAATTGTGTATTCAATTATACTATGGACGCGGATGGGCAGCTTCATTTGTGGTACGTCGCGGTATCGAATGTATACACTATCACGCGATCGATCCCACGATGGTGGAGAATCGCGCGACACGCGGCGCACGGCGCGCGCGTGCGCGACCCAAACGACATGACCGCCGGTTACGTGAACAAAACAACATGGCAGTCACGTAACGGTCACCACAGCCCTACAATCGCTTTGCGATGCTGGCGGGTGCCGACGGGTTGAAAGTAGGGATACCATATCCCATACTGACATTTCTCTTGAGAACGATCACGGCACGGCACATCAACCGCCACCTCCGTACGCTTCACAGACTTGTATCGCTTGCAATAGGAAAGTTGAGATTAGTAGTATTATACGAGGTATTATCGCGGCTTACACGCGCAGTTGCTAGAGCATACGTCTCACCGGGCGGATACGATAACGAGCGAAGAGAGAGTCTTCGTTGGCCTAGCTTATCAGTGACATAAAATACCATCAGGCGAAGGTACATACCGTAATATGCGATGATCCGCACATATGTTTAAGTCGGTAATAGTATGATGTATGATACGCATTGTAAGGATACCCCACATACACAAACTGTATGTAAGCATGCTTCGTACGAATAAGATGACCCGAACTCCCTTCACGCAGGATGTATGCGTCCCGATGTTTTCCGGGGCCCGCTGTATAGTGGGTGCACCATGTTCTATTTAAATTGCTCAGGCCATATCCTTGGCTCCGGCACATGGTAGATTATCAATATATAAAGTTATAGAGTATTCGGACACATATCGATAGATGTGTGTCGTGTGTGTGTGTGTGTGTGTGTGTGGAAGATATATATGACTACACCCAACGAGTCATCCACGACTCAGATTTATAACAATATTTTATAATGATATAATAATAATACTAATAAGGAAATGTGAAAAACGGGCGAGGGCGACGAATAAATCCAAACTCCATGAAGGCGACGTAGTAGTAGTAGTAGTAGTAGTAGTAGTAGTAGTAGTAGTAGTAGTAATAATAATGAATGAATTCTGAATAAATCGTTCGGATAAATTAGGAGGATATATATATATTATTAATATATAATAATAATAATGATAATAATAAAATAATAATAATAATAATAATAATAATAATAAAATAATAATAATAATGAATAAAATAAATCGTATAACGTAGGAGGAACAAATAATAATAATAATAATAATAATGAATAAAATAAATCGTATAACGTAGGAAGAACAAATAATAATAATAATAATAATAATAAAATAATAATAATAATGAATAAAATAAATCGTATAACGTAGGAGGAACGTATATATATCGTAGGTAAAAATGAGTTGGAGGAAAAATTGAAAGGACGACGACCGCTGATGGCACGGTCGCGGTCGGGGCTGCCCTTGTAAACCCAGGCAAGCCCGCCTGGTTTGACGAGGCTCAAGCGACACAAAGGCCTTTAATACGAGGTCCGCAGCGAGCAACCGGATCCATTTATGTCCTTCGTGGACACGCTGCTCTTATGGGAGCAGCAACGCGCGACGACGAGGCGCAGGCGCAGGCGGTCATGCCTCGCGTGTACGGGTATTGCAGGATTGAGAATCAAAATGACGTGTCACTGAGACACGTCATTACCTATATATGATATATTGACCCGTCCGCTGATATTTATGAATATAATACAATTACACATATGCACCTTCAGTGCGTATTAAATATTTTTTATTTTTCGTATACCTGAAACCCAACGTATATCTATCGTAGGTAGAAATAATAATAATAATAATAAATGAATTATGAATAAATCGTGCGGATAAATTGTACTAGGGTACATCACGAGTCAGTACGAGAGACAGGCGTGTCAGAATGACGAGTGACAGAAACGATGACAGTCACCAACCGGAAATGATGACAGTCACCAGCATGACCGAATGACACAGGTGACTGGCAGAATTGACAAAGGTGACCGACAGAAGTGACTGACTCAAATGTGACATTTGAATATCTGCACCTACAGCAGATCAGACTTGTGCTAGGGTAAGTCACGAGACAGAATGACGGCGTGTCAGAATGACGAGTGACGGGTACTATGACAGTCACCAATGACAGGCATTTATATGACCAGATGACGAGAGGTCTGACAGAAATGACTGACAGAAATGCCTGACCCGAAAGTGAGTTTTGAAGGTTGAGAGAATTGGTGGAAACCATCCCAGAAATGGTGGGAACCATTTCATATTCAAACAGCCACACAGAACTGGAGGGAAACCAGGAGAGCCCCAGTTCTTGCCACATCATCAGATCTATGACCATTCAGTAATTCAGAGCAGAGATCATTGTATGACTGGCAGCTGCAGCCCAAATGCCAAATGACAAGACCTGTCATAGGATATGTGAACATGAAGTGACTGAGCACTGTGACTGTCGAATTCGGATGAGATCTGAGGGAATTCGAGTCGACATGTTACTACTTAAAGAGCCGAACAAGCTCTCATGCTGGTTTTTGAATTAGTTACACATTGGCACTGACCTCTGGTGTCTTGTAACTTCAAACAGTGAAAGTTCATCTAAGTATAAAGAAATATCCGACAGTATACAAAGTATTCCGATATCAACCTATGGTCCCTGTACCATATTCCCTGTAAGTGTTACTTGCACCCTTGTGAGACTGGTTCAGTCCTCACAACCGAACAACTGGTATCAGCGTGGTCGTGGTTCACGACTTCCGTTAGTATCTGCGTTCCACAACGCGTTGTACAAACACAATTTTAGCCTGAATCTTCCGCCTTTGGGCGAAGGTGTCGTGCCTCAACCAAAGCACGACCTGTTCCTCTGAGAACACACTATATCTGCATATCGTACCGACCTGTGCCGTATAATTACGACTGTGCAGTTTGCCGCTGGGCCAACTTTCCTTCTCTGAGCGACCTTTCCGCAGGATTCTTCGCGCGATTGGAATTTTGCCCTGAAACGAAATCGTGCCTCAACCAAAGCACGACTTGTTCTCATAAGAACACTACGTATCTGTTAATTATCTCGACTTGTTCCCGCATAATGATGACGACTGCACGCCTTCAGAAATTGTCTCGTACCAGCGTGTGAATTTCTCCAGCGACCTTTCCGCAAACGGTGGAATTTCAGTTTAAATCGGCGAATTCTCGCTGGGCAAGTCTTGACAATTCTTGACGCGACAGACACCGTACGACAGTACTTGAACTACAAGCTCAGCACCGTATTTTGGTGCCCTTCCCCTCGTGCGGTGATCTTCCTGCGCAATTTGCCCCCTAGTGGCGAAATCGTACGGAAATTAACGACTGCCGACGCCTCCTCCTTGCTGCCGTTTCCGTGCGCAAGGCTGAGAGCGTGATCGACAGCAGCTGCGTTTTGTTACGAAAGAAATCTTCTTTTCTGGACAACCTTTCCGCAGGATTTATTTTTGCCGGCGGTTTGTACCGGTAATTAAACATATTTTAGCCGAAATTATCGCCAAAACGCGTCTGCCGTACCGTAATGATGATGAATGACTACGGAGCACAACAGCCCGTCACTGGTGCGAGCGTATCTCCGCGACCAGTGACGTCTTTCGGGCCAGCAGTGTCGGAATTGGGCGCCCACTTTGGGGTCCCGCCGTCTGCCGTACAACACACAGCTGGTTTTCCGCCGTTTCCGTACGACTACAGCGGACAATTTGCTGCGTACCCTCCGGGTGCTGCTTTCGACGCCGGGTTAATGATGACACCGCAGCAGCAATTTGTGGGCCAGCCGCAATTGCACCCGCAGACGCCGCAACAGCAGATTTTTCCACAACAGCAATTTGTGAGCCAGTCGCAATTGCAACCGCAAACGTCACAGCAGCTGGAGTTTCAGCAATTCGTGCACCAGCAGCAACTGGAACTGCAACGACAACTGCTTTGGCAGCAACAGCAACCGCACCAACACCAACTGCAGCCGAGATTGCTATGGCAAACGCAGGTGCCGGTTGCTTCCGTGGCAGTGAGACCCGTGTCACCGGTTCCCTTCGGTGCCTTCACACCTGAACCGGTGCAGCCTTCCTCTACACCTGCTTTCCTTGCTGCTTCTGGACAGGCACCCTTGCACCCGGGCCCTGTCAACCCTGCAGGATCTACCAGCCCTGAGGGGGGGGAGGAGAACCAACGCCAGTAGGACCCTTGCCGCTGGCTTCACAGCTCAGCGCTGGTTCCTGCACAGTATCTCCTGCAGTGTTCTTTACTGACGTTACGCAGGGCGGTGCTCCTGACCCAGCGATTTTGTCTGCGTTATTGACTTCGGGACCTGCGCCTACCACTTCTTGCCCAAAGATGGGGGATTGGGTCCCCATGGCAACAGGGGCCGCCGGAGGCCCTGGCCAATTTTCTGCGACGTCAGTAACAGAGGCCAGCGATGCGGTGTCTTGCCCGACGATGGGGGATCGGGTCCCCATGGCAACAGGGGCCGCCGGAGGCCCTGGCCAATTTTCTGCGACGTCAGTGACAGGGGCCAGCGCAGCGGTGTCTTGCCCGACGATGGGGGATCGGGTCCCCATGGCAACAAGGGCCGCCGGAGGCCCTGGCCAATTTTCTGCGACGTCAGTGACAGGGGCCAGCGCAGCGGTGTCTTGCCCGACGATGGGGGATCGGGTCCCCATGGCAACAGGGGCCGCCGGAGGCCCTGGCCAAAATTCTGCGACACCAGCAACAGGGGCCAGCGTAGCGGTAGCAACGCCAGGGGGGGTCCAGCAGCAGCCAGCAGCAGCAGCAGCCAGCGAGGGACGCGCAGAACGAACCAGGAGGTTATCGGAGCGCACAGAGCTGCTGATTCAGCGCAGTAGAGCCATCGCAGGTGCTGCCTCAGCCGCCCGAGCAGGCGCTGCCCCAACGGCCCATACAGGCGCTGCCCCAGCGGCTCACGCAAGCGTCGCACCAGCTGCTCACGCAAGCGTTGCCCCAGCAGCCCACGCAGGCGCTACCCCGACTGCGCACGCAGGCGCGGTCCCAGCGGCCCACGCAGGCGCTGCCCCAGCGGCTCACGCGAGCGCCGCCTCAATCGCTCACGCAAGCGCTGCTCCAGCAACCTTGGCAAGTGCTGCCCCGGTAGTCCATGTGGGTGTCGTTCCAGCGGTTCACACGAGCGCTGCTCAGCTCAGCTACGCTGATGTGTTTCCCCAGCTGCCAGCACCCGGTAACCCTCCAGCACCGATGCCAGCGTCAGGTGACCTAGTCAGTCCAGGCTTAGTGACTGCATTGGAGGCTCATGGGTCGCAACTGCAAGCAGGAGTACGTTCGGTCAGACAGCTGAGAGAGACACACGGGTTACAGCCTGCGGACTTGCCAGTTCACAACCCGGACCCAGCCGCAGCCCTGGCAGCCCAGTGCACACGCAATGCGACCGCTGCCCTACGCACACATGCGATATATCATATCCGTGGATAAATAAAAACTGCTAAATGCTACCTTTGCCATACAGTAATCACTCACCAATAAGAAAGTCCTAAATATGGGGTCAGCCAGCGAATTTCGTCAAGTTGTGACCCCCCCCCCGCCAGCGCCAGCGACCTATGAAATTGCTAAGAATAAGAAATCCCGATTTCGTAGCTCAGCCAGCCAATTTCTTATTCTTATTGCTTAAGGAGGAGGCAGCCAGCTATAATGAAATTGGCACTCAGCGACGGCCACAGTGGTAAAATTTTAGTATGGATCCTGAAAGCCGTGAGCAGACATGTGATAGTTGATAAGTCACTTTTCGCCGACCAGCCAACGTTTGCACCTCCGTTCGAACAACTTCAACAGTCTGTATGATATTTTTATTGAGATAAATTGTGTATAAGCATCAAAATCCTTGTTAAATCAAGTAAACCCACCAAATAATCCAGCCAAAATTTCTTAACTAGTTTTCACTATGATTCCAGCCAGCCAGCCCCTTGATTTCTTATTTTGGCCAATTTCTTAAGAAATTAAAGCTAGCCAGCAAATTTCGTCAAGTTGTGACCCCCCCCCCAAACGCTGGCTGGTTTCTTATTGCTACTATTTCTTATTGGTGAGTGATTACTTGTGGCCAGTCATCCGAAGCTACCGGAGACATCGACTGAGGTGGACGGAGTTGTGATCCTAAGTTATGCCTGACACACATAACTAAAACGAATTTCACAGTAGTACGTGGCGAATCCACTTTGAATCGACAGATGTTCGTCAAAGCGCGCGTACTGGACCAAAAGTGAGGAGTTGAGAAGACCGGTTGAGGATTATAAGTCCAATTCCGTTAAGCAGGGCCACTCCGTTTGCATTAAAACAAGCCCCAAAAATCGGGCTCCCCATGACCGCCTGTGAACCTCCAAAGTAGCTTTAGGAGGGGAGGAAGGGTTGGGTGCACTATATATATAACTGTGGAAACATGTACCCAAGGGTTTTCGTCGATCAGTTGTATATATAAGGCCGAGAATCGTTCGTTAATCGTCGATCATCGTTCGCAAAAGCGTCGACGGCAAGCGCAAATATATCCGTAACGTAAACCTCGGATACCTTGAATCGTCACTCTGAATCACGATACGCAATTCATGGAACCTTGAATCGTCACTCTGAATCACGATACGCAATTCATGGAACCTTGAAACGTCACTCTGCAATACGATACGCAATTCATGGGGGCTACATCCTAAGAACTGTAAGGCTAAATGCCTAAGGTGAGGGTTTAAAGTGGACTCAGTTCCCCCCAATATCCTAAAACACCATGAGGGACGCCTCACATCGGTGTAAGAAGACTGGTACCAGCAGCAGCAACAACAACAAAGACATCAAAGACATATACAAAGGTATGCCGTTGTGAGGTCACAACTCTTTTAAGAGGGGAGATCTGTCAGGGTCATGACCGATGACATATGTGTCATACCTGTCATACATGCCATACGTGTCATACCTGTCAGACATGTCATACCATGTCATGTCATGTCATGTCATGTCATGTCATGTCATGTCATGTCATGTCATGTCATGTCGAGTCATGTCATATATTATAATGACAGACAGTCGTCAGTACGGTCGACTATGACATGTACAGTCATATCATCTGTCATTTACTCAAGGTGAGACTTGAGTGACACTTGTCATCGAGAGGCCAGTATTCTGGACTCGAGATGGCAAAGCAAGATGGGACCTTGAAGAACCGAATGGTTCGGAGAAAACTCATCTTCGCTTCAAGCATGTTCTGAACAAACATGTGAGTATCATATGGCTTATTCGTTCAGCCGATACTGATTGTTCAACCAATGCCTTGGGTTCACAACCCGATTGCGGTGGCATCTATGAGATGCAGGGCATTGCGTATAATGAGGTAGCATTGAGCTGCAGCAGTCACTTCGGACGAAGCACTGCACTCATCACCCGCACTTACGCTGCGTGAGTTATTATCGTTCCATAATAACCTCGCTTGTATCATATCTATTCGCTTCCAAGCGAAGCCCTATCAGAGTTGGAATCAGAATCAGAATGGCAATCAGAATCAAAATGCCAACCAGAATTCCCAAAGGAATAAAGGGAAAGGAGGAAAAGGCAAGGGAAAAGGAAAAGGAAAAGGAGCAGCAACAAATCCTCCTCAGCCTTGCCAACGTTGTGGTCGTACCAATCACGTCACAAAGGATTGTTTCTCCACCAGGACACCAGAAGAAAAAGCTATAAAAGGCAATCCTCCAACTCAGAATCCATACAGAGGACAGCAGCAACAGAATAATCAGGGTGCTAAGAACGAGTCTAACAAACTTGTGAAAACAATCAACACCCTGGTTAAGGAGCTACAGAATCAGCAGAGCATCAATGCAGCAGTTCCAGCTCCAGCTCCAGCTCCAGCTTCAGCTCCAGCTCCTCAGGGAAACTCTCAGGGTACTGCACAGGTACCAGTGTTGAGAGCAC
>LGRX02001141.1:0-16782 GCA_001247695.2 Cymbomonas tetramitiformis | reverse complement strand
CGCAAGTTGGTGGAATTAGCTGGCTGACCCCAAATCTCCGGTTTTCTTAAAAGTGAGTGATTACTGTATGCTTGCAGGTTATCTATGACTAGCTAACGTGTTATCGTTGGCATGCGTAGTTGCTTTCATCCATACAAGAACTGCTTCTAGAATATTTCGTTATGTATGCTACCTAGTCGCATTCTTGCACAGTAACCTGTTTGAACTCAGGACGCACTGTGCAGTCGCTACCATGTCACTCAGGCAAGCATGCGGTGGTCAGGCCCGCGAGGTGAAGCAACGCATGGGATCCCAGAGTAGGAAGCTAAACATGTTTAAAGATATATCTTGAAACTTACTTAAAAGTATTCTAATCAAAATTTGCTACCTATCCAAGTTACTGCACAACATTTATCACCTAGCTACGAAACAACACAACCAGCAAATTCCGCAGCGTGGCTGCTTCCACTGACTCCGCATGCGTTGCCCGTTCCGACGACATCTGCGGTTGCGTTACGCAGCAGGCCGAGTTAGTACAAACAGGCATCACAGAACCAACCAGACTGACGATAAAATGCACAACAGCGACAATGCGCAACAAATTACGTGTCAGCAAACTTACTTGGGTGTGTCCTCTAGTGTGGCGACGGTTATGTCCTCACTGCTGCTGCCCCATGCGCGCTGCGACCGAAACCACTGCGTTGTTAGCACAAAGTAAATACACATAACATCATATAGAACGAGAAACTCAAAATTTCAACGGGGTGAGTTGGCTTTGAACCAACAACTCCCAGCCCGTTGGGCTGGTGAGATGCACACATATCACCCCCTTCTAGGCATGCAATAAACAACATGCGGACGCATGCGAGCAAGCGCAACGAAACACACACGCGTAAACAATACAAAACCCTCACCATCCAACAACAAAATGCGAGTTACTCGTGCAAAATATAATCACAACATGAACACCAGCGAAAAATACAAGTAGAACAGTGCAGCATGCTGCTCTGGGCTGGTCAGCGTTTGTATTTGTGATGGCGGCTAAGCGTGGCCTAGGTTGTGGTATACGTAATACGCGTATAATCTCGGACCCCTGAAACACGTATAATACGCGTATAATACGCGACGTGTGCTTTCAGCGTTGTTTTACGTGTCAACACGTGAAATGGCCATTTTACGTGAAATCCGTGAATCCGACGATCGGCGGATGGCGTCAGACGAATCACGGACTCACGGCCTGGCGTCGTGGCGTGGGGCCTGCGGAAATAGAGTAATAGTTGAGGTATAAGTACCCCCGCCCGTGGCCCGTCTCAGCGCTCCCACCAACACTCCTCATCTGGCGGCCCCGAAGTCGACATTCTGAATCCGACAAACGATAGTGACGATGAAGATGATCGAGGGAATGCTCCTGAGCGCACCTTGAACCTGAAGACGGACTTCCTGTGGACTTTCGTTAGGGTTCTGAAGCCAAGACCCGACAAGAATGGCAATCCGCAATTCTACCATGCTGGGAAGCGCGGTGCTCCAAAGGACAAGGTGGTGTGCTTATTCTGTGACAAACAGTTCAACGCGTCAGTGGACCGGATTTGTGGCCATGTTAGTGGGGCTAAGGGTTGCGGCATTGAAAAGTGCAAAGTGGCTACTATCCTTAATCCAGATCCTCCCACAAGGATCTAGCGCAAATGGGCATGGCGACGTTGTATGTCGTATTTCTTGGCCCGGCATATGCTTTGGGGCAATATTTATGAACCTTTTGAATTATCTATAACAATGGTTTGCTTGAAATGTCGATGGTTTGACCTTTAATCTTAGCGTGGTTTGGGTGGGTGTTTTCACAGATTTTAATTAAAATGCTAGATCCTACCACAAGGATCTAGGGTACCGACAACTCTAGGCCTTGTTACACGAGCTCGGGTTGGTGCGTATGTTGTTAACCCTCGAGGGTATCACCAAAACTAATTTTGTAAGTCCTTTAATATCATACTAGCCGTATTAATCGCGCATGACATGGTGTAGTACCGTCGAAATTCAATATTTCCATCATAATCAGGGCCTGAAAATCGTATTCTAGAACCTCTAGCGGTAGTTCTAAACGTTCAAAAAATCCCCCAAAAATCCCAAGGAGACTTTGAAGTCATATTAAAGTACTGAAGTACTCACCAAGGCAAAGATCTAGCCTCAAAGCTTAAAATGGACCAAGACTTACGCCCAAAATGCGAAATTGTCCCCATACTTAAGGAGTGTGTATATCTTACCCATGTGACCGCGTTCGTGTGATGTGTCCAATATACATGACCCAAGTCGTATTTTGACCCAAACATGATTAATATACCTGCATACCTTGAGATATATCATGTATATAGTGGCAAAGGATCGATACACGATTGGCAAAAAAATGTGGAAGATACACCCCGTTTTGAAGCTTTAGAAACCGCAGCAGTTCAAAATTTGGTTGGGACATGCTATAAATGTATTAGCTAGGAGCATATATGATGGACTCTCGTCGAACCACGCACCATACTACTTAGTATAGGTCCCATGTGGAAAGTATTCCTTGGCGTTGACTTGTAGAAAGCTCGTGGGGTGCCTAAATAAATTAATGAAAAAGTGATCCTTGTGGGAGGATCTAGAGCGTTCTAGGTCCTCCCACAAGGATCTCGGGATAGTAGCCAAAAGGAGTCACCAGAAGAGATGCGGCATCTGAGACACACGAAGACTTCGCGCAGCGCAAAGAACAGTTTAATGGCGCGCGTTCTCGCTCCCAAAACTACAAGAAGGAGAAGGATGAGGAGAGAGAAACACTTCGTGCTCGCACTTTGCTGGACAACGCAACAGTGGCAGTATGCATAAGCTGAAAATTAGCCTACGAATAAGCTGAAAATCTGCTTCTGCATAAGCTGAAAATCAAACTATGAATAAGCTGAAAATCAGCTTATGCATAAGCTGAAAATTAACCTACGAATAAGCTGAAAATCACTCCAATGAGCACACGATTTTCCCTATGAGTCTATACGTAATACGCGTATAATCTCGGACCCCTGAAACACGTATAATACGCGTATAATACGCTTGGGGGGGTAGCGTATACCACAACATAGAGCGTGGCTTTCATCTTCTATCTGCACGTCAACAGCTACAGCACCATGCGACTTCACACTACAGGCCACGGCCGATGAATTCTGGAATTCTAGATCAATCTTCGCGCCAGCCTGTGCCAAGCTGCCGAGTGCCGACCCATTTTTATTCGATCGGTATTTATTTTGATCTGACGGCACACACTCCAGTGATAGACGATAATCGATATAATACTAGGCGGATCGATCTCAAAAAGAGATCTCCACTAGGCCATCTGACCGTAGGATCATGTGCGCGACAGTGCTTCGCTTTTATTTGCATCCCAACATGCCATGCCATCACGCGTGGGTGGCGTCGCGGTAAATGTACGCGACTGCAGTGGCACTGTCATCGTTAGCGTCTGGCGATCGTGCGATCGGAAGTTCGTCCGTGTCGCCCGTTGCGATTCGCGCTTTGCGCCGATTAAGTAAGTAAGGTGAGGTAATTTGGCCAGGTTCCAAATCATAAGGAGCAGAGATTCATCGACAGCGGCCTGTACTGTTCTGTAGCCGTTGAGCCGTTCACGTGTACTCGTGTAGATAGATACAAGATAGAAGTGAAGATAACATCTTCCAGACAATGAGAGACTGCCACAACCATCCCTGGCTGCCAACAGCAGCAGAGCAGTGTGAAGCACCGGCCCACTTGTAGTGTTTTTTGTAGCCTTTCATTTTTGTCATTATCGTTTGCACGAGTAGCTCGTTTGCGAGGGTTGAGTGTTGTTTGCGAGTGTATGATTTGCTGTGCTTGCGCGCATGCGTGCTCCGCTTGTTGCTTATTCTTTGTATATCTAGTAGAAGGGGGTGATATGTGTTGCATCTCACCAGCCCAACGGGCTGGGAGTTGTTGGTTCAAAGCCAACTCACCCCGCTGAAATTTTGAGTTTCTCGTTCTATATGATGTTATGTGTATTCACTTTGTGCTAACAACACAGTGGTTTCGGTCGCAGCGCGCATGGGGCGGCAGCAGTGAGGACATAACCGTCGCCACACTCGAGGACACACCCAAGTAAGTTTGCTGACACGTAATTTGTTGCGCATTGTCGCTGTTGTGCATTTTATCGTCAGTCTGGTTGGTTCTGTGATGCCTGTTTGTACTAACTCGGCCTGCTGCGTAACGCAACCGCAGATGTCGTCGGAACGGGCAACGCATGCGGAGTCAGTGGAAGCAGCCGATGATAGAAGTCAGTGGAAGCAGCCACGCTGCGGAATTTGCTGGTTGTGTTGTTTCGTAGCTAGGTGATAAATGTTGTGCAGTAACTTGGATAGGTAGCAAATTTTGATTAGAATACTTTTAAGTAAGTTTCAAGATATATCTTTAACTCCTATGCTGTTATGGCATTTGGAATTTCTACAGCATGGTCGGCTACACCGTCACTTTGTAAGATACATATCAAGGCATGCGTGTTCGTGCTTGCAACCAAGTTGTTCTTGGCATCATTAGCTACAATTTGAGCTATCGAATGCCTTGACAGGGGGTGTCTAAGGGGTCTAAATATGCGTTTATTGGGGTGTAAATCGATAATCAATTTCCGTAGTTTACTACGGAGATTACAGCATAGGAGTTAAACATGTTTAGCTTCCTACTCTGGGATCCCATGCTTTGCTTCACCTCGTGGGCCTGACCACCGCATGCTTGCCTGAGTGACATGGTAGCGACTGCACAGTGTGTTCTGAGTTCAAACAGGTTACTGTGCAAGAATGCGACTAGGTAGCATACATAACGAAATATTCTAGTAGCAGTTCTTGTATGGATGAAAGCAACTACTCATGCCAACGATAACCTAGATAACACGTTAGCTAGTCATAGATAACCTGCAAGCATAATGGCTCAATGTTTTTGTTGGTCAACGGTTAGTAGTATTTATTTCGCAGAATTAATATGCACCTGATGCACTCTAAAATACCCTAATGCACTCGATATGTATATATTTCACCTTGTGGTTTATTAGTGTGCTTTAGAGTGAATTCGGATAGTACTCTAATGCATCCGAATGCACTCTAATCGGCAGATTTAATGTGCACCTAATGCACTCTAAAATACCCTAACGCACTCGATATGTATATATTTCACCTTATGGTTTATTAGTGTACTTTAGAGTGAATTTGGATTGCACTCTAATGCATCCGAATGTAATCCATATCATCTCGTGGTATCTTAGGGTGCATTAGTATGATTTAAGGTGTCATTTGTATTGTACTCTAAATGAACACTAATATACTCTACCGCATGTTAAAATGTGGAAGCGATAGCATGCGCGGCTAGGGTGTAGTTAGGGTGTATTAGTGCGTGCATTAGTGCGTGTCTAGTTAGGATGTATTCGATTGCTATGGGTGCTATTTGGATTTTATACATCCTAATGCACACTAGAATCACTCCCTAAATTGACACAATGCCCCCCAATATTTGAGATTGCACTCTAATATTTTAGGGTACCTATCCATATTAGTGTACGACTAGGGTACACCTAGTGTACGAAAAATTTGTAGTGTCACAACGGTCGGCACTGAACATGCACAGGTCCTAGTCGCCCTTACCTACACTCTAATAATGAGCCGACTGCCCCTCTGCGGGCCGGATCTGCACAGCCTCTAGCTCAGAGCCCAGCTGCTCCAGGTCCTCCAAGTCCTGCAGCTCCTGCACTGAAAGCGGCCTCTCCACATCCGTACCTGAAAGTCCAGACCGGGGCCACAATGGAGGCCGCAGCCCCCTCAGCCTGCAGAAACAGCAGGAGCCTCCCGATCATCCGAAAAGGCGGGTTGCACCAGTTGACGTGCTCCCGCCCGATCCGTCTGACTGAAAGTGTCAACCCCAGACGTACCTGGACAGTGCCAAGCAACGTTGAAACGACGGGGCACCTGCACTGTCAAAAACAAGACAATTCTTATTATCAGTTGCAAACCTGTCCCGGGTGTGCATCCACCCCCCGGCAATCCACGGGCCAGCCCACCGAAAGATTGCTGGGTTGACCATCCAGTCATCATGGTCTCTGATCTTGGAGAGTGCATCAGCCCGGGTCTCAAACTCCCTGGGCATCCAAAGGGAGGACAAAACCACCCCGTGATCAGCACAGAAACCATGCACCGCTAATGCCAGCTCCTAGAGCTCCTGATGCCTACTGCCAGACTCAATGACAAAATGCACAGCCTGGTTGTCACAAATAATGACAAGCACCCTCTTCCCCCTCAGCCTGCCAGCAACATCATCAAATGCCCGGAGAGAGTCAAAAATGCCTCGGAGCTCCCTGAGAGTGGATGACTTCAGTCTGTCCGACATGGTCAGATAACTGTGGCCAAGCAGCTCAGGTCCTCCTATAGTCCGCTCCAGCCAGGAGCCCCATGCCACCTCAGAGGTGTCCGCATGGACTGTCTCCAGCTGGAGTCCCGCCCCCCCTGGGCTCCCAAATGCCTCTCTGATGCCTACGGAAGCCGTCAATCAGCCAAAACTCAAGCTCTGTCCGGAGAGCATCAGAGCCTGGGACGTGGAGAGGCCCACGACCCCCAAGTCAAGGTGTCAGCTATGAGCACAGCAGCCGCCCTAGCAAACAGTCTGGTGACACCCCCTAGCACAAACCACTGGGCATTGACCAAGCCTGCAAACTTGGCTACGAGCCTCAGGGGCAATCTGTGAAACAGCCTCAACATGTCAGACACACAAACACGGATCTTGCTCAGAGCCTTCTCAGACACGAACATAACCCCTCCAGGTCTATGCTTATGCCAATATGCACTAGGGTACGAGTGAAATACATCTGAGACTTGGCTTCGGCTACGAGCCAGCCAGCCTCCCGCACATCCTGCATAATACGGCTCAGCACAGCCAGGGCCGCGGGGTCCGTGAGAGTGGGGGTCCTCACTGCAAAAGCAAAATCATCCACGTACGGGTGCACACGGAAGCCGAGACCCCGCCACTTACCGCTACGAGCTCCTTGTTGACCTTCGTAAATACCCAGCAAGCTGGGGCTAGGCCAAAAGGCAGCACACAAAACTCATAGAACCTACCAAGCCACTCAACAGCAACAAAGGTGCGAGACATCTTGCTGTGTTAGTAGGTCCACGTGGTAGTACCCCGACTTATAATCGAAGTAGAACAGCCCATCATCCTTCCTAAGCAAGTCTATGAAAGGCTGCAAGTGTTCATACTTGAACTTAGGAAACATTAGGAAAACATTGAGCCACTTACCGTTGAAGATCAGCCGCAATTTGTCCCGAGAGTCGTCCACCATTAAAGGTAAGACAACCCGCAGCTTCCTAGCTAGAGACTTCCCTCAAGGCGCCCATAAGCTCACACTCCTGCACAGCCTTAGTGACAAAGGCAGTATGCCTAACAGCAGAGACGTGATTAGGCAGGTGCACGCGAGGCGGTACCCTGCCATCCTTAAACTTCAAATTGAAACCGTTCTCGATCCACGATCCGCGACATCACGTACGAAGAGCGCACGAACGTCCGCCAAAAAGAAGCACGTGATGCCCTAAGTCTACCCGCAACGTGAGGCACAGGAACATCCTGCTCACACAAGGGGACGGCCTCGCCAATCTCTTCCTCAGACAATTCAAGACCTGAAACACAAGGAAAAACAGCCCGCAGGCTTAAAGTTCATTATAATTTAGGGTTTCGTCCCCAAGAGTTTACATTAAGGTTGGGCATTCCACCTCAACCGCTCGAAGCATTCCGCAAAGCAAATTGTCTACGCCATCGTGACGTTACAAACACATCATTCAAACACGGTCCGTGCCTCTGCCCCGGCCTCTGCCGGCTGAGCGCGGCTGCGAGCATTGGTTTTGGTGGTGACCCCACTCGTTACAATTCCAGCACTGGAGCTGGCTGCCACGTCCTGCCTGACCAGGTGGTGGTGGCGGAGGCGCCCCAGGAGCAGCAGGACGAGTCGCAGCGAAGGCACCTCTGCACAGGCCCTTAGTTCGCCTCTTGGCAGCCGCGGCTTGCGCAGCGTGAAGCTTTTCCGCCTTCACTTCTTTCTCAGCTATTCTCATTAACTTTTCATCTTCCTCATCCTCAGCGTAAGATTTACGCTCGAGTTTTTCGCACATCTTCCAACCGACTTCCGGTCCTTTGTCAGAAACTAACGCCAAAATCTTCGCGCGAGCCTTGGCGCGTGCAACACCTTTCACTGCAATCTCGGAAAGAAATTCCAGAGCTATAGTGACGGATTCAGGCAGCTCCACACCTTCTAATTCCTTCTTGGCATCAGCGAGCGTCAGCTGAGAAGCAGAGTGCGCCACGAAGTGGTGCTAGGTCTCGAGGTACTGCTTGCGGAGACCTTTGTCCTTTCCGTCGGAATCATTACGTGTAAGCTCGAGACGATCGGACCCTGGCAGTTGCGAAAGGTCAACTGCGGCTTCCCACGGACGCTTACGGTCACCAGAAGTGTCAGGGTTATGACCGATGACATATGTACCATACAGGTCATACGTGTCATACCTGTCAGACATGTCATACCATGTCATGTCATGTCATGTCATGTCATGTCATGTCATGTCATGTCATGTCATGTCGTGGCATGTCATATATTATAATCACAGACAGTCGTCAGTACGGTCGACTATGGCATGTACAGTCATACCATCTGTCATTCACTCACCTTGAGTGACACCTGTCATCGAGAGGCCAGGTTGTGGCATCGAGATGACAAAGCAAGATGAAGTCTTGAAGAACCGAAAGTGTTCGGAGAAAACTCATCTTCGCTTCTAGCATGTTCTGAACAAGCATGCGAGTATCATATGGCTTATTCGTTCAGCCGATACTGATTGTTCAACCAATGCCTTGGGTTCACAACCCAATTGTGGTGGCATCTATGAGATGCGGGGCATTGCGTAAATGAGGTAGCGTTGAGCTACAGTAGTCACTTCTGAAGAAGCACTGCACTCATATCCACACAGACGCTGCGTGAGCTATTAACGTTCCATAATAGCCTCGCTATATATCATATATCATATCGCTTCCAAGCGAAGCCCTAAGAGTGGTATTCTCCGACTCGTCAAGGCGACGAATTGAGGACGCATAAAGGGTGAGTGCAGTAGTAGAGATATCGATTTTTGTGTGCGCAGGTTGCGGATCGCATATTTCAAACAGGCGTCGCTGTCGCACACATATCAACATATCTCGCATAATATCGACCGTTGCGAAATAAACAGCGAAATCAGTGCGCGAGGAGACATCGTCGCAATCGCATTTGTTCGCATACACGCAGTCTGAGATAACAGCGCAAGAAGGTGTGCATACAGCATGCCGATCGCACATATGCGCTGTCATCATTCGCAAAATTGTACGAGATTCGACAAACTGATGCGCAGATGCACAATTCGTCATCAGTGTATGTTCCGTATACAAAATGGCATTCGTATCATATGCCGTACATATATGCGACGAGATATGATCACCATTCGCAGCGCGCACATCACTATTCGCAGCGCGCACATCAGCGATTCATCAAAGTCGCACTAAATCGCAGTTTGCAGTTATTGATGCGTACACTGTCATCGAAAAATCATCATTTCAAATGGTCGCAAAAATCACTTGTCGACGTGCGCATGATCATTTTGCTTAACAGAAAATGTATACACCTGCTAGACGCATCATAATAGATGACGCGCGATGATGATGGTATACATATCAAGGTATGTCTTACGCAAGGTCGACTTTACACAAAACTTCCGAAAATATCTTTATTCGATAAACATGTCGCTCAAAGCAATCTAAACATATTGCGTACTCCAGGTGTGCAATTGACCCAGGCATTGAAAAGTTATGGTCGATACCGCTCAGTTATCTCCCATACATAACCATACATAAGCGGAAACTTAAATCGCTTATATCTCACGATCTAGAAAATCAGAAGTTTTGTGTAAAGTCGACCTCGCGTAAGACATACCTTGATATGCAGCATGTTACAATATCTATGATTCTCGCACATAAAAGATGATGCTCATTCACTGGCAGATTTGCATACAACTTTGCAGTCATATGTGTGTGGCTACTGCCGCGGGGTCCTTATTACAGGACCCACATCGCGTTGGGTCCTTTCACAAGGACCACGTTTTCAAGATTTTTTATGAGCACCTTCTTGAGATATATTGAGGCAACCACCAATAAGGTAGACTAATTATGACCCAAACTAACTTGTCCTATGGCCGTTTGGCATATATCCAATGTGACATGCGCATATTGGTAGCATTACTACTAGTAACCCTGAAATTTTCAACGCGGTTGTTTTTCAAATGTTTGAAAACGAGGTGTGTCGCTCTCGATTTTTTCCAAACAAGATATTGAAGCGCACATCACCAGCGTTATCTTAAACTGATAGCATACATCATAACCAATGATGGGTGGGTGGTTGTACATGGTGGTATCTCATTATAGGCTGCTTTTATATCACTTGCATCCACCCTGCATGTGGAAAAACATTGTTTAATCTAGCGACCGCAAGTTTTTTTTTGTATGATTCTTTAAATGGAAATTGAACATACCATATGTGCTAGGACAACACACGGTGTCATGCGCGGATGACTCAGCAATGTCATACATGCCAGAAGTGTCATACGCGCCTTACAGCATTAGCGCCCGAGACCCCTGTTGAGGAAGAGACCCCCCTTATATGGGAGTACACAGTACCACTGTACTGTGTAATAATGTGACATGTAGAATACTGGCACATCATACTGCATGATAATGTAGTACAAGCATATGATAGGTTGATGAGACTTGGCCATGCTGACTAGGATTACCTCAGAGAGCTGAGTGAATAAGTAATGGCCAAGGCCAAAGAAACAGTTGAGATTTCTAGAGTAAAAACAGCCGCATGGCAAAAAGTCAAATATAATACCTAATTCTTACATGCAAATATATGTAGTAAGTCTAGACATAGCAGTCCTATGTCTAAAGAGCTGACCTAGCAGTACCTAGGCAGTTAGTCATTATATGCAGTCCATATAAGACTCCCATCAGTAGTTACAGTGCCCTGTGAGGAGCAGTCCTCCCACAAAATGGTATCAGAGGGGGGAGGAGCTGCGAGATATAGTGCTGGATGCCAGGAATAGGTCTTTTGTGTTTGCGCGAGACGTCCACGAGGCGCAGCACAGTGCACTAGAGGCGGCGGCGCGGCACTTGGCGCTTCCAGCGGCGGCGGCGCGGCACTTGGCGCTTCCAGCGGCGGCGCGTCACAGTGCGCCACCAGTGGCGGAGCGGCACTACTATGGCCAAGGCCAAGCACTGGGAGTCAGCTCGCGACCTCCAACAACACAGTGGGAAGCCGAGCCGGAGGCGGCACGCGGCTTGCGGCATCCCAAGCATGGCTCACGACAGCGGGTACGGCTAGCGCGCGGTGCAGAGCTTGCGTCGAGTGGGTCGCTAAGGCGAGCCCCGCCAGCTACTGCCGCGGGGCCGGCAGCAGATAGCTCGCGACACCGACAACGAGAGCACTTATCGCATAACGCACAGTTAGCAGCACGCATCCCACGCGTGGCCATGCCCCTCACGCTCAGCACGCGGTGCCCAGCGCTCCGCGTGGATTTGCAAGCCTCGACGCTCTGCAAAGACGCGCCGGCACCCAAGGCCGACCACGACATAGCATGGACCTATCAGGACCTCCTGTATGCAGACGGTAGTTGGTGCCCCCCAGAGCCGCAGAAGCACGATGCCCAGCGATGGGACGCTTCGCCACACGCAGACAAGGGACGCCGCCCTTGTGCTCGTGTCGCTACAGGGTGAGCACGAGAGGTGCTCGCCCGCGCCCTTCCCCACGGCGCCATGAGAAAGCGTCCAGGCGTGGACCGCTTTTCTTTGGGGGGGGGAAGAGAGCGCGCCGCGGGTGGCACACGATGACCACCGCGAGCGCGCCGAGCGCACCGCCACGAGGCAGCCAGATAGATGGCCGCTGTCTCGGGCCGCGTGACGCGCAGCTGCCCCACCAGGCACGCCATACTCATGGTGCCTAGGGGTGGCGCGCAGCGTGTGCACGGCGACCGGCGCCATCGAGGCTCTTCGGAGAGGAGATGAGCGGGCCTGGGAGCGTCACACCGCACACGCGTGCCCCGGCGACGAGCGCGGAGCGCAGCACCCACGTGAGGGTCGCTGCTGAGGCCTGTGCGGCCGACGCTCCGGGCGAGATGGCGCCCAGCGATGGGACGCTTCGCCACACGCAGACCAGGGGCGCCGCCCTTGTGCTCGTGTCGCTACAGGGTGAGCACGAGAGGTGCTCGCCCGCGCCCTTCCCCACGGCGCCATGAGAAAGCGTCCAGGCGCGGACCGCTTTTCTTTTGGGGGAGAAGAGCGCGCGCCGCGGGTGGCACACGATGACCACCGCGAGCGCGCCGAGCGTACCGCCACGAGGCAGCCGGATAGATGGCCGCTGTCTCGGGCCGCGTGACGCGCAGCTGCCCCACCAGGCACGCCATACTCATGGTGCCTAGGGGTGGCGCGCAGCGTGTGCACGGCGACCGGGCGCCATCGAGGCTCTTCGGAGAGGAGATGAGCGGGCCTGGGAGCGTCACACCGCACACGCGTGCCCCGGCGACGAGCGCGGAGCGCAGCACCCACGTGAGGGTCGCTGTTGCGGCCTGTGTGGCCGACGCTCCGGGCGAGATGGCGCCCGGCGATGGGACGCCTCGCCACACGCAGACAAGGGGCGCCGCCCTTGTGCTCGTGTCGCTACAGGGTGAGCACGAGAGGTGCTCGCCCGCGCCCTTCCCCACGGCGCCAGGAGAAAGCGTCCAGGCGTGGACCGCTTTTCTTTTGGGGGGGAAGAGAGCGCGCCGCGGGTGGCACACGATGACCACCGCGAGCGCGCCGAGCGCACCGCCACGAGGCAGCCGGATAGATGGCCGCTGTCTCCGGGCCGCGTGACGCGTAGCTGCCCCACCAGGCACGCCATACTCATGGTGCCTAGGGGTGGCGCGCAGCGTGTGCATGGCGACCAGGCGCCATCGAGGCTCTTCGGAGAGGAGATGAGCGCGCCTAGGAGCGTCACACCGCACACGCGTGCCCCGGCGACGAGCGCGGAGCGCAGCACCCACGTGAGGGTCGCTGCTGAGGCCTGTGTGGCCGACGCTCCGGGCGAGATGGCGCCCAGCGATGGGACGCTTCGCCACACGCAGACAAGGGGCGCCGCCCTTGTGCTCGTGTCGCTACAGGGTGAGCACGAGAGGTGCTCGCCCGCGCCCTTCCCCACGGCGCCGAGAAAGCGTCCAGGCGTGGACCGCTTTTCTTTTGGGGGGGGGAAGAGAGCGTGCCGCGGGTGGCACACGATGACCACCGCGAGCGCGCCGAGCGCACCGCCACGAGGCAGCCGGATAGATGGCCGCTGTCTCGGGCCGCGTGACGCGTAGCTGCCCCACCAGGCACGCCATACTCATGGTGCCTAGGGGTGGCGCGCAGCGGGTGCACGGCGACCGGGCGCCATCGAGGCTCTTCGGAGAGGAGATGAGCGCGCTTGGGAGCGTCACACCGCACACGCGTGCCCCGGCGACGAGCGCGGAGCGCAGCACCCACGGGAGGGTCGCTGCTGAGGCCTGTGTGGCCGACGCTCCGGGCGAGATGGCGCCCAGCGATGGGACGCCTCGCCACACGCAGACAAGGGGCGCCGCCCTTGTGCTCGTGTCGCCACAGGGTGAGCACGAGAGGTGCTCGCCCGCGCCCTTCCCCACGGCGCCATGAGAAAGCGTCCAGGCGTGGACCGCTTTTCTTTGGGGGGGAAGAGAGCGCGCCGCGGGTGGCACACGATGACCACCGCGAGCGCGCCGAGCGTACCGCCACGAGGCAGCCGGATAGATGGCCGTTGTCTCGGGCCGCGTGACGCGCAGCTGCCACACCAGGCACGCCATACTCATGGTGCCTAGGGGTGGCGCGCAGCGTGTGCACGGCGACCGGGCGCCATCGAGGCTCTTCGGAGAGGAGATGAGCGCGCCTGGGAGCGTCACACCGCACACGCGTGCCCCGGCGATGAGCGCGGAGCGCAGCACCCACGTGAGGGTCGTTGCTGAGGCCTGTGTGGCCGACGCTCCGGGCGAGATGGCGCCCAGCGATGGGACGCTTCGCCACACGCAGACAAGGGGCGCCGCCCTTGTGCTCGTGTCGCTACAGGGTGAGCACGAGAGGTGCTCGCCCGCGCCCTTCCCCACGGCGCCATGAGAAAGCGTCCAGGCGTGGACCGCTTTTCTTTTGGGGGGGAAGAGAGCGCGCCGCGCGCACTGCCACGCTAGCCATTTCTTTGATGATGAGGACGTGGCCCAGCCGCTGGCGAGGGGCGCTCTTGGACACACGCGAATTGAGGACCTGGTGAACCTATGGCATACGGTTGAAGCGGACGACGCGTAGTGAACGGAGAACTGAGTTTGTGCGCCTGCACGACGAGCATATGTGACCTCTTGACCGAGGTCCCCTACTTGCAAAGATTTTTGTTCCGTATTATCGACAACCTTGGTAGCCGATGCGAGTGTTATGACCATCATGATGGCGGGAAATTGAAGACCGAAAGCTGCCTTGATATGAGTAGTGTGCCGCTGTGAGGAGCGCCAGCGATGTGACCTTAGTGGAGCCCTCAAGCTAATCAGATGAGCAAACGCGATGAGCAAAGTAGTAACGTATATGTTCGCGAGGACGCTTCCCACGCGAAGGGGGGGGGAGTTGTGCTAGGACAACATGCTGTGTCATGCGCGGATGACTCAGCGGTGTCATACATGCTAGCAGTGCCATACGCGCCTTACGATATTAGCGCCCGAGACCCCTGTTGAGGAAGAGACCCCCCTTAGTGGGAGTACACAGTACTAGTGTACGGTGTAATAAGGTGTCATAGTGAAGCACTGACACCTCATACCGCATGATACTATAGTAGAAGCATATGATAGGTTAATGAGACTTGGCCATGCTGACTAGGATTAACTCAGGGAGTTGAGTGAATAAGTAATGGCCAAGGCCAAAGAAACAGTTGAGTTTTCAAGAGTAAATACAGCCGACATGGCAAAAGATGTAATCCTAATTCTTATATGCAAGTAATATGCTGTAAGTCTAGACATAGCAGTCCTATGTCTAAAGAGCTGACCTAGCAGTACCTAGGCAGTTAGTTGGTCATTATATGCAGTCCATATATGATCCCCACCAGTAGTAGTTACAGTGCCTTGTGAGGAGCAGTCCTCCCACAAAATGGTATCAGTGTGCTACGCACCACCACCACCACCGCTTCCACAAAAATTTTCTACTTTGAGATTGTGACTTTTCCGTCAAATTTACGTGTGCCTTAGTTTTTCGGATGGAATTTGGGCTCTCGAGTTACTGGCGCGTTACATAGCTTTGAGTCGCACTGGCCAAGTAACGTTGTTTGCGACTTCTTTCAGCGAGATGACTTGTTGCACTGCCAAAATTCTTCTTCAAATTACTTGTGAGGCGTAGTCTTTCTTCGCAAATTGCTTCATGATGGTTTCTTCGTGCAGCTGCGCGTGCTTTGCAGTCTTGTCTGCTGTGAGTGCCTAGTGCGCACGCAGTTCTTCGCTCAGATGTTCGTTGTGACGTTTATTCCTCAGCAACAAATGTTCTTAGAATTGTCAGATGCAACTTATACTATCTTCGCGCCGTGATCTGTGATGGACAATTTCGGCTCGCCTAGTGTGAGGCCTCCTACTGTGGCACAGTGTGCCACAAATACAATCGCCCTGCGCTATCTTTGGTCTTGCGTTCGCTCTGCGCTTGGGACTTTCGAATTACCTTTACAAATTATGGCAATTTTTGCGAGTGCTGCTTAAATTCGGGTTTGAGAATGGTCGAAATTCTACTTCTGGCTCTGGCCCTTGAGTTATCGCTCTGACGCGCTAGTCAACGACTCGTCGTTTTTCTTGCTCACTGGCAGTTTTGCGCCGTTAATTCTTCTCGGGAATTGTGCCAATTAGTCAGCGTTTTCCGCGAATCTTCGTCTACACCACCCTCTCGATTGGGATGTGTGCGCAATGTTCTTCTTGGGCTTGGAATTGGCGTGATGCAAATTCAGATTAGCGCTATTCCGCTGGCGTGCGTGTTCTTCGTCGAGTGTCTTTGCGACTGAGTGGGATTACGCAATTTTATGCTTTGGAATTCGAAAATGTTCTCTGAATTGGCGGATGCGGCTTGCGTTCTTTGCCCTTAGGCTCTGCAGCGCTCTAGCGTTCTTGACAGTGACTGACCCTGGGTGGTATCGCGCTGCGACGTTGCTTTGACTTCCGTGGGCCGATCGTTAACCAATTTGGCTCAGTTTGTTTTCATCTTACCTCTTCGAGTTTGCTGGAAAGCTTTGATTGGGATTTGGCAGCGGCGGTTGTTTATTTGCTGTTGGGATCCTGCGTCTTCGCACTTAACACTATACGCCTGTACGGCGGAAGCGCTGGCGGATTTTTCGGAATCAGGTTGCTGCGTTTCTCCACCAGCTTAGGCAACGTTTTCAATGTCCTCTTCACGGCGGGCTTCTTCGCTGTATGTTCCGCCTCAGCGGCGCTCGGGGGTGGCGGAGGCTGCTTCTCGGTCCTCCGGGCTCTCTAGCTCGGCCCGGGTGTTTCAGCTCCGGGATGGGCTTGGGGCTTTGGGGCCCACCCCGTACTTTGTCCCGGAGTGGGAGGCGCCAGCCGGGGCGCGGCGGGGCAGCAGGGGGGGGGAGCAGTACAACGCTCTCTGGAGGGCGAATACGCGCTTTTGGCGAGCGCGCCTCTATCTCAA
>LGRX02001139.1:0-11518 GCA_001247695.2 Cymbomonas tetramitiformis | reverse complement strand
CGATCGCGGCAGCAGGAGGGGAGGCTGCACAGGTGCCAGCAGGGGAGGCGATGAAGGCAGGACCTGCAGAGGAGCCTGGGGAGGAGGATCCTGCTTCGAGGGTACAGCCTTCCCTGCTGTACCCTCCTGATTGGCAAGCGCAGCTGGAAAGAGCCGGCTATTTCGTCGCTTATATGCAAGATGAAGCGGACCTGGACAGCCTGCACGAGGAGTTTCACAAAGGGTACCAGACGAAAAAAGTGCGGCAGAACTTCATGGAGTGCAAGGAGAAAGGGGTGAAGGTTCACTCGACACCGGACGATCACCGGTTCATTGTCGACGTGGAGGAGAAGACAGGGTTGATGAATCGGTTGGAGGCGTTGGGGGGGGATGTGCTGGGAAAGCTGGGGGAGGTGGATAGCAGGGACTTAGAAATGCGCTCTGGAATGATGGCACGGACATGCCTTATGACGCACTGCGGAGCGGAGCGGCAAGGGAGGCACTACGACGAGGGGGAGTACGGAGTGCTCACGGTGTACACGGAGGAGTATCAGTTTGTGGTGTACCCTGGGTCGCACAAGGTGAAGGTGGGGGAATCCCATGAGGGCAGGGGGTTGGCGGGGGTAACACTCTTCTTGAATGCGAGGAGTGTGGTGGTGTTTCATGGGAGGTTGGTGCATTGCGGGGCGGAGTTCAAGCACACGGGGTGGCCGCGCTGGTCCGTACACTTTTACATCGACTTGGTGGGAGCGAACCCGCCGGAGAACGTGACGTTTCCGGTACGGGCCTTGTCCGGTCCGCTCTCGCGGATACAGGCCTTGGACTCACGACAGCTGCTGCCTAATCCGCCGATGACAAAATATTATTTTAGAGCTTTGTATGAGGAGATTAACTACTGCGTGGCGATAAATTGTAATTCTCCCACGATCGCCTGGACCCTCCACGAGAAGGTGAGCCTGCGGAATAGTCTTCGGGGGGATATGGCGTTTGGGAGGGTGGTGACGCACGAGAAGCACCCGAGCAAGTGCTGGATTGCGGGCCCCGCGGTGAAACCTGGGAAACCGCAGAACGGGGTGGGTTGCTGGGTGTATGGGCCGTGGAGTCTGGAGGGGGCGGAGTCAGGAAAGCGTCGTTTGGTGCTGTTCCGAGTGAGCAGCCTCACGGCTAAAGGCGGAAAAAGGTTGCAAATTATGATCGAGGAGGAGGCAAGGAAGGAGGCTGCTGATCTTCTGCTGGAAGCCTGCAAGTGCTTTCAGGAGGCGCACAAGGCGGGCACTTTTGAGCAGGTCGCCAGCTTCAATCACCACTGGAAGAAAGAAGAAGACTTTCTGGCTGGTGAGCTGAAGCCGGTGTATGGGGGGCCAGCGGATGCTGTCCCGAAAACGGGTGCAGCGGCGGAGGCCAAGAATGCGGCCAGAAAGCGGGAGGAGGTGGCGAGGCAGCAGGCGGCGGCGAAGGAGGCAGCCACAAAGAAGGCTGCAGCGAGCAAGAAAGCAGCAGCGGAGGCAGCCAAGGTTGCAGCGAAGAAGGCAGAGCAGCAGGCGAAGGCAAAGGCAGCAGCGGAGGCAAAGGCAGCAGCGGCGGCTGCTCAGAAGAAGGCAACAGCAGCTGCTGCTGAGAAGGCAGCGAAGGAGGCAGCAGCTGCTGCTGCTGCTCAGAAGGCAGGGAAGAAGGCCAAGGCAGGGAAGGTGGCAGGGACGAAGAGGAGTGCGGATGAGGCAGCGGCAACTACCACGAGAACCAGATCCAAGAGGCAGGTTGGTCCCCGTGGGGTTCCGGTGGGGTCGCAAGAGACCTTGCCAACACCCATTGCTACTGCTACGGAGGAGGCAGGGTGGGAGGAGGATATGTTTTCTCCGTTGGAGCCCCTGAATCTGTGGCAAGGCACGCCATCGGAGGAAACCAGGTCGGTGGACGGGGTGAGCGTCGGCAGGGAGGAGGGGGCGGCAGGCCTGATGGAACTGGTGTCACAGGCGGAGGTCGTGACACCAAGTCAGGAAATACTGCGGGAGATCGCTGACGTGAAAGCAAAGCTGCAACTTGCTAAACTGAAGCGAGAGTTGGCAGAGCTAGAAACACAGCCTGAACCCGAACCACCTGTCGTCGCCCATGCGAAACCCGCCGAATCCGCGGCGACGATTGCTGCCGAATCCGCGCCGACGATTGCTGCCGAGACACCGCCGCCGATTGCTGCCGATACTGCGCCGCCGGTAGCGTCTGAGCCTCCCGTGGCTGGTATGGGCTTTGGCGTGGCTCCGATGCCGGTGGCGTGGTATCCGACTGGGAACCCCTTTCCTTCTCAGGGACCGGCTGGCAACAACCCTCTGGTTCAGCTTGCGCAGTTGCAAGGATTGGGGCTTGGACAGCAATATGCGAGCCCCTTTCTGGGGGGAAGCATGAACAGCCTGATGTTGCAGGCGCAACCGCACGGGGTGGAGCCAACCATGTCCGTCACCATGTCTGTGAACCAGGTGCAAATGTTGCGTGCTGCTATGCTGGGCGGCAACCAAGGAGGTGGCCAGCCTAATCTAAGCCATGCGAGCCTGAATTTTGATGAGTTTTGCAATGTGCTGGGGCCACACTTTGGGCGGCGGTAGGTAGGACATAATGTGTTTGTTACGTATTGTTAATGTTATTTTAGAGTATTGCTAGTGTTGGTGTGCTTTCATGCTTGCAATATGCATGCACATGGTTGCATGCATGCATGGTGTGCTTTCATGCTTGCATTCATTCTTGCAATATATTGTGGCATGTTGATAACTTTCTACATGTTATAATTGCCGAACACCACGGTTCGAACGTGCACACACTTGATTCCGATGTTATTATGAATAATTCCTCTAGCACCCGCGCACTGAAAATGGCCTGTCCAGGCCCCAGAAACAGCCATTTTCGCCCCCGGCGAGCACCCAAATAAAATTTTCTCATTATTTCTTCGACAAAGTGTTTAGTGAGGGTCCCCAAAAGATCCCACGAACTTCAAACACGCGATCCCGATCTTATATCCAATTCCTCTAGCACCCGCGCACTCAAAATGGCCTGTCCAGGCCCCAGAAACAGCCATTTTCGCCCCCGGCGAGCACCCAAATAAAATTTTCTCATTATTTCTTCGACAAAGTGTTTAGTGAGGGTCCCCAAAAGATCCCACGAACTTCAAACACGCGATCCCGATCTTATATCCAATTCCTCTAGCACCCGCGCACTCAAAATGGCCTGTCCAGGCCCCAGAAACAGCCATTTTCGCCCCCGGCGAGCACCCAAACAAAATTTTCTCATTATTTCTTCGACAAAGTGTTTAGTGAGGGTCCCCAAAATATCCCACGAACTTCAAACACGCGATCCCGATCTTATATCCAATTCCTCTAGCACCGGCGCACTCAAAATGGCCTGTCCAGGCCCCAGAAACAGCCATTTTGGCCCCCGGCGAGCACCCAAATTAAAATTTCTCATCATTTCTTCCACTAAGTAGTTCGTGATGGTCCTTGAAAGGTCCCACGAACTTCAAACGCGCGATTCGGATACCTAACTGAAATCCTCTAGCCCCGCGCACGCAAAATGGCCGCTCAGGCCCCAGAAACAGCCATTTTGGCCCCCGGCGAGCACCCAAATTAAAATTTCTCATCATTTCTTCCACTAAGTAGTTCGTGATGGTCCTTGAAAGGTCCCACGAACTTCAAACGCGTGATTTGGTCACCTAACTGAAATCCTCTAGCCCCCGCGCACGCAAAATGGTCCGCTCAGGCCCCAGAAACAGCCATTTTGGCCCCCGGCGAGCACCCAAAAAAAATATTCTCATCATTTCTTCCACTAAGTTGCCCGTGATGGTCCTTGAAAGGTCCCACGAACTTCAAACGCGCGATTTGGTCACCTAACTGAAATCCTCTAGCCCCCGCCCACTCAAAATGGCCCGAAAACAGCGTTTTTGCCCCCCGGCGAGCACCCAAAAAAAAAACCAAAATTTTTTCCTCACGGGGTCTTATTATTGCCCTAATAAGGCCTAGTAACTCTCCAAACATCATAAAACCTCCATTTAGATCGATTATGCATTTTCTTGCCGAACTTTTTGCGACGGCTCCGCAGCGTAATTTTATGACGGCGCCGCCGCAATTTCCGCGGAATTCGTACAATTTTTCTGGCCCCCACAGTGGGTGCGACGAGCGCAACTCCAACGGCAGCCCAATTATGACAACGCCAGTCGGTCAATTTTGGCAGCCGCAGCCCCGTGAGGATTTAGCTCACCAGCGGAATTTTCAACAGCAAATTTTTCTGCAACAACAGCAGTACGGTCAGCAGCACCAACTGCCGCCACGTGCCTTGTGGCCACAAAACACTCCGTTGCCAGTAGCTGCGTACGGCGTACCAATGGGGTACCCTTCTCCGGGTATGCTGTCTCCCCCGGTGCCGAATTTGCCAGTGCCCGAGCTTTCACCGTACCCAACGGCGTCAGTAGCACCGAATTGGGCCCTGCCCTATCCTGTTCCAGTGACAGAAGCAGCTATGCAGCAACCACCTGCTGTGACACCTTTAGTGCACGTTCCCAGCGCAGGAATTACCCCCTCGGCAGGGGGGGGGAGTTGTGCAAGTACCAGTGAGCCCAGTACCACTGCGTACATTGCCCAGTGAGCCAGTAGGGGTTATTCCGGCACTGGTGACCCCTGTTCATACCCCTGTTTTCACTCCGATTGCCACTAAGCTGCAGGACTTAGAACGGATGAACATGGCAGCACTGGCAGCACAATCAGTTTCTGCGACCTCTTACCCGAAAGTGGGGAATCGGGCCTCCACATCGACCCTTTCCGCCGGAGGCTCTGGCGAAATTCCAACGTCATCGGTGTCTGGAGGTGCCACTGTTGTCACTTGCCCAATGGTGGGGGATAGGGTCCCCACGTCGACCCTTTCCGCCGGAGGCTCTGGCCAAATTTCAACGTCATCGGTGTCTGGAAGTGCCACTGTTGTTACTTGCCCAATGGTGGGGGATAGGGTCCCCACGTCGACCCTTTCCGCCGGAGGCTCTGGCCAAATTTCAACGTCATCGGTGTCTGGAGATACGGCTGTTACAACGTCATCGGTGTCTGGAGATACGGCGTTACAACGTCATCGGTGTCTGGATCGGGCGTCACAACGTCATCGGTGTCTGGAGATACGGTTGTTACAACGTCATCGGTGTCTGAAGGTACGGCTGTTACAACGTCATCGGTGTCTGGAAATACGGCTGTTACCGACACACGAACTGGCTCGACGACGACGCTGGGAGCGGACTGGCAGTAGCCAGCGAGGGGCGCGCTGAACGAACCAGGAAGCTATCAGAGCGTACAGAGCTTCTGATCCAGCGCAGCAGAGCCGCTGTCAGTCAGCCTGCGACTGGTCAAGCGTCTTCTATGGCTACTACCCAAATTCATGGTCATTAGAGCCCCCACTCCGAAGGTTTACAGTAAGGGTGCCAGTCAGGTCTATCAGCCGCATCTCACAACGGTGCAACATCCTGTGAGGATCCTCGTCCTCTTCTGTGGGACTGGGTCTGTAGAACAACAGTTCCAACGACAGTTCGACGGCTGCGAAGTGGTGACAGTGGATATTCTTCCCAAGTGGCAAGCAACATGCACCGAGGACATTCTCCACTGGAACTACAAGCTGTACCCCCGACACCACTTCGACGTGATCTGGGCGAGCCCACCATGTAAGGAGTACAGCAAGGCCAAGACTATAGGAGTACCAGATCTGGAACTGGCTGATCGACGAGTGAAACGTACCCGGCAGATCATCGAGTACTACGATCCAGCATACTACTTCATTGAGAACCCAGCTGGGGATGCTCTGCGAGGGCTGCACACGCGATCTGTGATGAAGGGGTTACCCGATCCTCACCCCGTCTCCTACTGTAGGTATGGGGCACCTTACATGAAACCTACACATATCTGGACGAACGCCGTGTTACCCGTACCCCTGCTGCAGTGTACCACCGATACTCAGGGCGGGAGTGGCAGCAGTGGCTTGATAGAAACCGCTACAGCGAGACGACGCACGGCGCCCTGATAGAGCTCCGGAGCGGCCTACTGGAGGACGATGAAGGGAGATGCGACTTTTGCGGGCGTATGTTCAGAGTCTGCACCCTGGCGAGCACAATGGATGCTCACGCGTGCCCTCTAGGACCTCTTTAGAAGCTATTGGATTAGAAGATATTTGCTGATAGAGCGAGTGGTCAAAGGGGGAACGTCAACGATAGAAATAGAGAGAGTCACAGGGTTAATAGTAGAAGTCGTAGACGGTAGAAATAACTTAAAAATGGCGGTAGAGAGAGAGAGAGTCAAGATCCTTGGCGAACAGGCGGATTTGTTGCCTCTTCATGGAGTCGAGTGCATTCGAAAATCTGTCGACCCTGTCTCGCGTAGAGGCCAAATCACGAGATGACAAAATGTTGGAGTCAGCCATAGCAAAAAATACCAATGAAACTTGTCGCGATTCGTTGCCGGAATCCAAAAACGGGATCGGGATCCCGAGAGGTGAAGAGGTCCAAAGTCAAAGGGTAAGGACGTGCTCCTTACACTGATGGAGTACAAAGCTCAAGTGTAGCGGTCAACACAGGTTGAAGTAAGGACTTCGATAGCTAAGTTTCTGTGGAAAATAACAAACTGAATTAAAATTGTGTCGCTCAAGCGTAGTCGCGTCGCGTAGCGTTTGCAAAATATGAATTCCCGAAAAATCTGTCCAGCGCGAGCTCGCGCCTCGAAAGATAAGTCACAATGCCTCCAACCAAAGATAGTAGTGGCGGCCGATGATATCCCGGAAAACATACCCGGAAAGAAAGCAAAATTCCTGCCGCCAAGTGTTAGTACAAACGCTCATCCGAAATTGCGGTACGTTCAGAGGCAACGGAGCTCGATTTTGGCGAACGGTTCAGAATCGCCGGAAACCGCAGATCGTAAATCTCAGTCGTTCGATTTTCCTGATTTTCCCGTTCTGGTTTTTCTTCCGAGCGTGAGCGTTCATTCGTGTTTTGCAAAACTTGCGGGAGGAGTCTTACTGCCTGTTTGACCGTGTATATTGCATTGAAAACCATCATACCAAGCATACGCATGCACAGAATAATGATCCTAAGACTGTTAGTACCAAGTAGGTACCAACAATCTGAGGATCTGCTAACGCGTTATTCACATTTTCAGAAATCCCTCGAGGGAGCAACTTCCGCCCTACCGTATGCGGGAGTATGTGTTTTTACTCAAAAGCGGATTCGCCACCAAATTGGCCTCCATAACTTTCGCCTCGCTATCCGCATTAATGAATTAGGTACAGTTTTGGAATGCTTAGACTCTTGCGCATTGGTTGCCATCATCCGAACGAGCGGGGTATAGCGGATGCTCGATTGAGCGTTCGGAGGGTTGAGCGAGTCAAATCACATGCCATTCTAAGATTTGCCTCAGTTCTTGTTACCAGACAACAACTGAGCAGCAATGTCCCCCCAGTATGCTTCCTTAGACGCATACTGGTAGGTCTGAAAAGGCCCGTAAGTAAAGATGAAAATTTGCGGCCAGGAAAAATCATACAGTGCATAAAAAATCAGCCCAAACTCTGAATTTCCGATGACGCGGCTCCGTTGCATTTCAGGAGCCGATTTGTACCAGTACTTCAGATGACCGATTGTACGAAATAAGCAAAGGCGAAGAAACGAGCGCAAAATGTTTCCGTGATGTGGCGTGTGGACGTAGGACGTAGTAAATCTCAAAGAACTCTGAGCGCAGCGTTAAGATGCCGATGAAGAAAAATATATAGCTCCTCCACGAAGTAAAGAAACTAATCTTCAAAGCACAGACTGATCGGAGTGCGAGAGGCGTGAGGAACGGCGTGCGACTGAATAATTCTCGCCTGCGGACGCCAAAAGTGTCCTCCAAATCGACGTAGACTGAAATCCAAGGCGTGTGGAGCGGGTCGAGCGAACCCGCCCTAACTACATAAGAAAATACGCAGTCTGCTGTCAGAAATAATACATATATTCAAGCCGCGAGGCGTAAGTAGGGACCATAACCTGCTAGGACTTGCAGCCTAACGAGGAAATGGACGAAGATCTAGAATCGATAAACACAGATAATACTATACTGTGATAGTACAGTGACTAAGGAATGGCAGTCGGACTTATGACAACCATACTGTATATTCCAGCAGTGGGTCCGAGCCCTCGCCGGTTGCTTATGGGGGTGTCGCCACTTCCTGTTCCATGGGCTGTGGGTGCGTGTGCGTTCGCCTCCCCCATTCATCCCAGGGGACCCGTGATGACTGCGTCCACCTACCTACTGCCGGATGCCGTGCCGCTTTTTTCTGCGACGTAACTTTCTACCGCCCCCTCGCCCACAAACGTTCGCAGGGAGTCCCCGTCCTGGACGTCGGCGGTGAGGGCGTACATGGTTCTGTTGTCCCGGGGGTCGATCGTGAGAGTCCCCGCCTGGTTTTCCGCCGCCTCCTTCGCGGCGGCGTCCGCCATGTCGTTATCGCCCTACCTTTATGCCCGTGTGGCTCTTGACCTTCCGTATTGAGATTTGTATACCCCTGCTATTGTCCAATTCTATCAGGGAGAGTATGTCCTCTAGTGGGTCACGGTGCCTGCGCCCCTCCATGGTGTGGGGTCTGACCAGCATGTTGTTTATCTGGTGCATGCTGCATAGGCTGGCCGTGCAGATCCCCGCTCTCGTTGGCGGAGTGAATTCTCTGGCTCTGAGCGCCGCGTGAATCGCCAGCAGCTCGGCCCTGTTAATTGTGAGGCGACCTCCTTCAGTCCACATGCCCTTCCAGGTCCTGGGTTCCTCGTGCCCTCTGCTGGGGTCCCAGCAGTACGCTGCACCCACCATGTGCGGGCTTTCCTCCCCCTCCGGGTCAAGGCGCGACCCGTCCGTGTAGAGGAAGGAATTGCTAACCCACGCTCTGTTTTATCCGTCCCAGTGTTGTCGTCGATAGTCTGACGAAGCATACAAAGTGTTGTTTTTCACATGAAACTGTAACCTTTCCGTAACGTGCGATGCATTGTGTATAGATGTTTCTTAGCATCGGTCACATGATATCGTCCATCAGCTTTTGCACCTTAGTTCGAACGAAACCAATACTTAAAGCCCGGTGCCCGTGTATACCACGTCATATCCCTTCCAGGAGACAACGCCATTTTTACAATGACTGGTCGATAAGGATTCCTGCTCGATCGGGGTTTTACAGAAGTACAACTCAATTCCATGCTTTCATATTTTCAGTAGGGATGAACGCATGCACTTTTGTTGTGCTACATATCATCGCTCTAATACCCTGCTGTGGACAACCACCACTGCCAAAGGCTCAAAGCCTCTGCTTGGAAGCACCGTGAAATAGCAGGGGACATAATAGCTTCTGTGCTTTGTGGCGGGCCACCGTAGTTTTTTATGATAGCTTTCCATAATGATGACCAATTCATCATTTATTTATCTAGATAGCAACAATAAAACTACCATGGCTGATGTTAATTTACAATCAGTTGGCTTTGAACCACCGAGTCCACATTGCGTTTGTTCAACGAGTGTAGAGATTTTGTCGCAAAGTGCGGTTTCATGTTGCAAAACTGTTTCTTGTGATCCAATATACGGAGGTATCTCACAAAAATGATGGGAGGGACCTCCCCCAAAACTGATTCAAAGAGTTTGATATGGATTATTCAGGCCTAATGGGTGTCTCGAATTCAAAAACGAGATCCTCACCTCATAAATCTGCCATGCAACAAATACAATCATCGTGACGAAGAGGAGAGGGTTCCTTTGTCCAAGGCATCCACTTCCTCAGAAAAAATATCCAACAATTCATCTGGATCCTTCAGATGTGCGTTATCGGCCACCACAGTCAACGAGAACTTTCCAGCATAACTAAGTAGGCTCACCTGCCAAGAACCTCAAGTATATTAGGCCTGCACCAAAGAAATCGTTTCTACACAGAAAGCACACCTACAATCAGGATTACATAATCCACGTGTTCTATGACCGCCATGTGGTCAGCGAACTCTTCGCGGGCAAAAGATATTCTGCAAAAAAGTTGAACTTGGAGCTAAATTGGCACTTGGTGATTTTCAAACACGACTGTAGAGCACAAATCTGACGAGTGAGCACAACATACAAGTAAAGGTGCAGCTAAACTCTGAATAATAGTTGATGACTAATAATGCCGGACATGCAGATAAAGAAATGCGGAATCGAATGGTAGAAAGAGCATCTCACTTGAGTGTTCACGTTTGCCACGTAGACAAAGATGCTCTCCACACGCTGCCCTGCCAAATACATGTAATCCGTAGGACCCTGCCGGAACAATCCATCTTGTTACAGAATCGTAGCGCCGCTCTCCCGGAGCAATATTTTGACGCAGGCTGCTGCTGCGAAGGGTATGACATGATGAGCACTACAGAAATCACATACACAGAAATGACAACTGCGAGAAACCGCGGTAAACAAAAGTATGCAAGAGACCGCATCCCAAAAGTGGGTGGCGGCCGCCCTATGAGCGCAGGAGCCACAATTGTTTCTGGGTGTCCCGCACAAACAGCAGTCTTGCGGTCATTTCGAGGCGTCAGCTGCACAGCAGCAATGCTGCACTCGTTTCAGGGTGTCAGCCAAACAACAGGGTTTCCGCGCTTGGTTTCTCACAGGAAGGTTGGTGAAGACCAGGGAGTGCCCCGTCATCAGGTCTGTGGCAGCCTGCTGCTGGAGGAACTTTGGGGTGGTGAGACTCATCAGATGCTGCAGCTCCCGTGTGATGTACGGCTCCGGCGATTGCTGCGCGGCCACACACGATGAGTCTGAGCCACCCCAGCCGCAGCTCGTGGCTCATTTGCACCATTCTGGGGGGCACCCGCTTTTGATGGCGCAGGTGCCGGTAAACAACCACTCTCCAAATTTGTCTTCCAAAACGTGCAGCTAAAAGTGAGAAGCCAAAATTGACAGAGGTGGGTACAGGGCGCGAGGCGAGGCGCGTGTGGCGCACCTTCAGCACGTTGAGACGCGCCTGGCACAGCTTCAGGCAGTCGAGGAAGGATTTGGAAAATACTGGCAGCGAGAGGCTCACGAAGGACCACCTACAACAAATTGCGCGGTCCACGTGAGCTGCGCACAGCAGAGGGCCACGGGGGCCTGAATGCTCTCCTCCCATTCGTGATGCGTGGCGCAGATTTCCGGGCAAAGGGGCTGCAATCGTTTACAAAAAAGCGCCCAGGTGCTAAGCTTAGACCGTGTGGGCCACAGTGGATGAATCAGCCGGCTGAAGTGTGATGAAAACGGCACGCACTTATTGACGAGGGGGGCGCCGGGACGTGGTAACGAGATGGGGATGAGGGCTCTCAGGTTCTTCACGTTCTTCATCTCATCGCGCTTGCCCAGGTACCTGGAGCAAGAGTCGCAACGTCCAGGTTGAAGGTCAGATGAAAAGCAGAAAAGGGCAACGCGCATGCTGGATCGCTGCGGCCACCACCGGGCCGCTAGAGCAGGAAAGGGCAACGCGCATGCTGGATCGTTGCGGCCGCCACCGGGCCGCTAGAGCAGGAAAGGGC
>LGRX02001138.1:0-17182 GCA_001247695.2 Cymbomonas tetramitiformis | reverse complement strand
GCCGCCCCTATCACGTGAGACGTGTTGTGCGAGATGCTGCAACGGAAATACAATGTATGCTTATGCGTATGTGCGAGATGCTGTAGTGAGCAAAATGTGTGTGCTTGTGCGTATGCTTATGGTGGGATGCTTTGAATATGGCTTTGGGCGCACACTCGGCTGGGCACTGCCGAGAGTGCGCCCACCTCGAGGCGGTCAGGGATTCAACCTGAGCTGACCGGTGGCGAACCGGTCAGGCTGCCGCCCCTATCACCTGGGACGTGTTGTGCGAGATACTACAACGGAAATACAGTGAATGCTTATGCGTATGTGCGAGATGCTGTAGTGAGCACAATGTGTGTGCTTGTGCGTATGCTTATGGTGGGATGCTTTGAATATAGCTTTGGGCGCACACTCGGCTGGGCACTGCCGAGAGTGCGCCCACCTCGAGGCGGTCAGGGATTCAACCTGAGCTGACCGGTGGCGAACCGGTCAGGCTGCCGCCCCTATCACGTGAGACGTGCCGTGCGAGATACTGCAACGGAAATATAGTGTATGCTTATGCGTATGTGCGAGATGCTGTAGTGAGCACAATGTGTGTGCTTGTGCGTATGCTTATGGTGGGATGCTTTGAATATGGCTTTGGGCGCACACTCGGCTGGGCACTGCCGAGAGTGCGCCCACCTCGAGGCGGTCAGGGATTCAACCTGAGCTGACCGGTGGCGAACCGGTCAGGCTGCCGCCCCTATCACCTGGGACGTGCTGTGCGAGATACTACAACGGAAACACAGTGTATGCTTATGCGTATGTGCGAGATGCTGTAGTGAGCACAATGTGTGTGCTTGTGCGTATGCTTATGGTGGGATGCTTTGAATATGGCTTTGGGCGCACACTCGGCTGGGCACTGCCGAGAGTGCGCCCACCTCGAGGCGGTCAGGGATTCAACCTGAGCTGACCGGTGGCGAACCGGTCAGGCTGCCGCCCCTATCACCTGGGACGTGCTGTGCGAGATACTACAACGGAAATACAGTGTATGCTTATGCGTATGTGCGAGATGCTGTAGTGAGCACAATGTGTGTGCTTGTGCGTATGCTTATGGTGGGATGCTTTAAATATGGCTTTGGGCGCACACTCGGCTGGGCACTGCCGAGAGTGCGCCCACCTCGAGGCGGTCAGGGATTCAACCTGAGCTGACCGGTGGCGAACCGGTCAGGCTGCCGCCCCTATCACCTGGGACGTGCTGTGCGAGTTGTTGCGGTGAGCACAAAGTGTGTGCTAATGCATGTGCTTATGCATATCAGTATATCTATGCGGTGCGATGCTTTATACATATTCAACTATAAGGAGCGCTCACCTTTAGTTGTGGGTCAAGAGTAGCTTTGGGTGCTGAGATCTCAAAAGCTTCCAACTGCCGATCTCTGACAGAACGGCTCGCTGCCAAAAGTGGTTACAACACAGACGCAAGAAGCGCCCGAAGGCCCAACCAGCCCATCAAGCAAGTCACAACAAATGCTTGCTCAGCGTCCACGTGACATTCAAAAGACCGTGTTTCACACCCCAAACATCCACGCAGGCAAGGTATTTGCCCACACCCTTCACCCATGTGTTCTGTGGCATCCTTACATCATGAAGCCCCCTGCCTCTGGACATCCACAGCACATACACAAGGGCACGCGAGCGTGCCGAACGCACACTCGTTCGCTTGTTTAAAGCTATAAAAATCAACGCACTCCGAGAGATACAGTGAAGATGAGAACGTCCGAAAGGAGTGTGGAAAAAAACCCAACCGGGAGTCCAAATGTGCACGCAAGCAATAGTGCAAAATATCCGAAGCTCTCAATATCAAGGACCATATGCCACATATCCTCGTCACTGGGATCCACACGAGCACATCACAACGGCTTCAGAGCGTTCCGCCTGCAACGGTAAGCGCCAAACGAAAGCGCAAGTCATGCGCGAGACTTACCAAGTCGTGAGGTGAGCAAACGACACTCCAAATACCGCAAACCCAGCATGCTTCCGTGGGATAATCTTCGTGATAACGAACGATGCTAGCGCTAATCCAAACATGTGTCCGAATCCGCTCAAACCGTATCCGCAGTAACAGAGCACCATACCAGCTGCAGATCCGTACAGCTGCTTTCCGAGAGCGTTCCCCTTCAAGACACGAAAAGGCAAGCCCACAATACTGAATAGACATATCGCGAATTTAACGACTCCAACCGGAAGCCCCGTGGCTTTAGAGACATTTTCAATCATTTCGCGCTATCGTGTTAAGATTTCCCCAGGAAGTTAGCTCGGGAAGCCTGTCCACCCGCACAGGCAAAATGTTGTGCATCACAGGTCTCATATAAAAGTATTCGTATATTGGAGAAAATCAACGCTCCAAAGTGGACGTTGCAAGCTACAGTACGTCTGCGGTGAGCCAAATAGCGGGCGAATCAAGAGATAAATAAAAGGAAGCGTGCAGCTATTCCCAGCGACAGTTGCTTTACAAACTTAATGAAATGTCATAAAGACGTGTAGAGCGATGCGGAACGAACCTGTTTGAGATGACAATTATTCTGAGGTTGGCCTGACGATCTTGGTTTCGTGATTCGAGCTTAGGACGCCACTATGCAATAGGCCAAGTATGAGAGGCAGAGTAGAAGCACGAAAGCGCGTGCAACTATCCGAAATGCAAGAAGCAACCCGGGATTCAAGAATGCAGGTATAATATATATTCAATATTTTCGCTTTGACAAATGTATAGACTAGGGCTCTATAACGTACGAAAAAGTCCGAAGATTTCTAAGAGGAAGAGGAAGAGGTTCCCAAGCACGAAGCAGGATCGTTCCTGAATCCTCTCAAGATGAGATTATGAGAATGATGTAGGCAGCAACCCAAGCCAACCGCGCAGACCACCTTTGGCTTTGAACTCTTCAGCGTAAACTTTGTGCGGGTTATGCAACTTTCTAACACTAACGCACTACCAAGAAGGGAAGCGATTGCTTTTAAGTTAAGATTCTCGGAAAAGTTCGTTGTGAAAAATCGATAATCAGCTTTCGCTACGCGCCATGTCTGGGCCATGTCTGGCCATGTCCGGCCATGTCTGAGGCTAAAGAATACTCCCAGCTATTGCGTTTCTACAAACATGGGCATAAAAGTACAAAAAAGAACCATCAAAGTAAATGGAAATGCGTCACAGCGTCACTCACTTTTGTGGCGTCTGCAGCTTCGAAAATGAGTCTCGCACTTTCGGGCGAGTTAACAAATGATTCTCGGAGGTCGGTCATTACAGTATCCGCATCCATACATCTTAATATATCCGCATCCAACACAATATATACTCAAGAAGGGCTTGTAAAACCTAGAATACAACGGTCGCAAACAAACTCGTCTTACTCTGTGACTTATCGTAGATAACGTGGGGTACTACGGTCTACTGTACTATCATTCGATTGTGCCATGATGTGACACACCGTCCCACATGACGTCTTCAGAGTGTCTTTGAATTTCTTGGAGCTGTCTTTGATTCTGATATGACACCACTGTTAAAGGTGTCATGCTGTCTTCGCCCTGTCTTCGAAGGCCTTATATAACCTCTGCTCCTTATGATTTGGAACCTGGCCAAATTACCTTACTTACTTACTTAATCAGCAGCAGCAAAGCGCGAATCCCAACGGGCGACACAGACGAACTTCCGATCTCACGATCGCCAGACGCTAACGATGACAGTGCCACTGCAGTCGCGTACATTTACCGCGCCGCCACCCACGCGTTATGGCATGGCATGTTGGGATGCAAAAAGCGAAGCACTGTCGCGCACATGATCCTACGGTCAGATGGCCTAGTGGAGATCTCTTCTTGAGATCGATCCGCCTAGTATATATACATAAGTGAGAGTGGAGACGAGGTTGAACGCCGCTGAAGGCGTCCCTTGCTTTTTATAGCACCGCAGGTGCTAAAAATTTTAAATTCTAACAATTTTCCATCTATATATATACGGCTTAATAATATAGATATATATATATATATATATATACATGGGCCAGATTTCATACACTGGCCCATACTAAGTCTACGTGCGGGGCGCGCCGCGGGCCATGCCATGTCATGGCATGTCATGTCATGTCAATGTCGATGTCGATGTCAATGTCAATGTCAATGTCGATGTCAATGTCAATGTCAATGTCAATGTCAATGTCAGTGTCAATGTCAATGTCAATGTCAATGTCAATGTCAATGTCAATGTCAATGCCATATGTCATATGTCACGACTTGTGGGAAATGTCCACAATCAAGAATCATCAAGAAAGAGAAACCTGCTTGCAGAATCATAACTGAAGGTCTTCGTGTCCTGAGTTGACCAGAAAGTACTTGCCCTCCTGGAGATTTTTAAAATATGAATCCTGAGCGCCCAGTCTCGCGCTCATCGGCGTTGTCGTCAGGTGTAATATGTCGTGTTTAAATGCCAGTTTTCCGAAACGCAGGATTGCACGTTGAACGCATACTGATTTTCTTGGTCCTATCTCCAGGTGGAATGGCAGTCCCACTGGGCATGGCGAGTAGTGTTGCCGCGCCTCCTCGCCCTTCAAGCCGTGGAGGAGCGCCCCCTGGAACCAGTGCTGGCGCTCCTCCTGGCACTGCTTCCAGAGGGGTGAGTGGGCTGACCTCAAAGAAATAGCGTTTGATCAGCCTCATATTTCCGTCCCTTCCACTGGCGCAGCACCCACATAGTTGACGTTAGGGCTAGAGACATCGGAAGCTGAATGTCGATTGACTTGCAGGGTATGATTCCACCAGCCAGCAGAGGTGGCGTCAGGCCACCGAGCGGTCGCGCTGGTGTTCGACCACCAACAGGTATTTGTAGTTTTCGCTCGCGCCCTTTTTACGAACTTTACGAATCCCAACTCACGAAGGCCGCCGTTCTGAAACACTTTTTTGCGCTGCAGGAAGTGTGGGTTTTAGCGCTGATGTGCAAGTCGCAGACCGCCCTGTCACGCAACAGGGCATGAGTGGCATGCGAACAGCCGGCATGGGTCCAGGTCGGCAAGTGCAAGACAAATCGTACTGGCTTACAGAGCTTCGCCACAAGAAGCAAGAACTCACGCAGGTATGCATAGCTTTCTTCTGTTAATCTGGGAGCACACCCTTCGCGCAGTCCAGCAGGTAGGGACCTAGTGAAAAAGGAATGGAGCTGGGCTGACATGTTCTCTTTACAAGGGGGTAGAAGCTCCGCACTGGAAGTCACATCGTTCCCAGTGTTCAACGACAGAGACTTGTGCACTATGCGAAAGTGGCTTCTGCTGACTTATGTACATGCACGCGCCTACTCTCCCTTTGTTCGAAGGGATTGCATCTGAGAGCATGAATTCATTCGTCAACCATGAAGCCTGGCGCCTATTTGGTCGTTCTGGTACCGTATGTTCCCTTATTGCTACAGGTAGGCCGAGTCAAGGAAGTAGGGAATCTATCACCCTCGCGTTCTGATACACTGTACACCTGGAATTTTTAACCAGGTCCAGTCTGAAATTATCACCGACTTTTCGTGTACAGGTCCTCGAGGAAATGGAAGGTGAGATCGAAACTATCAACAAGGACAGTGGAACCTTCACAGTTCTGGAACGTAAGCATGACACGATAATTAAGGAAGTAAAGGGTCTGCAAGGTCAGCTCGCAGACTTCAATATCATCCTCGACAAGGTCTGGGCTTATCTTCTTGTCCCATGGTTTTGTTTGGCTACTGAGTTCCAAGTACTTGCGGGAAGTGCCTGGGGCTTCGTGATTTCATAGCTACTAGTGAACACTCGAAGCGCCTTTTCTGTTCCACCCTGTCCACCCTGTCCAGTACAGTCGTGCCAGCCGAACTGGGGCACGTCGTCTCGGCTTTCTATCACGCCTTGTTTTTCTTTTTGTTGCAATATGTTTCAACATCGTGATGAATGGAAGTAAGAATTGTGCCACTGGATAATTTTGGGAAACGCTGTTGCCTCAAAATGCCTGCACTTAGGCGATTTAGTCTCCCTCTGTGCAGGTCGGTACCGATACCCCACCAGAAGAGATTCAACACCAGTTTAAACTGCTGAAGCAGAACAACGATATGGAACGAAAAAAGGTACACGACTATCGCTGCCTGAACTCGCTGTTGGAGAGTGCTTGTAGGCCGTGTCTTTCTTGGTGAAGTAATGTCTCCAGTTTCTAGAGAGTGGCTGTGCACACATCGGTGGGCTTCTGCCATAAATACACCTTGGGGATCTGCGCAGGTGGACCAAGTTTTCACAGAGCGTGCCGCTTTTGAACAGCGTATGAAGGACGTCGAGCAGCAGGTGCGCAAACGAGGTTTCGTGCCTTTGCAGCATAACCCTGCGTAACGAAAGTCTGTACGAATGTAGCCTTCAGGTACGCGTCGTTCATAAAGCACAGGATGTATGGAATAATTGTTGTACGGGGCTTCAGGACGCAAAGAAATGCTTTCAACCTATGTTACCTATATGTTTTGCTCGCTGCTCCTCTCAATATTCACTGTCTGTGTAATGTTCTACAGATCGTGGCGCACCAAAAGGGAATGGAGGAAAAATTAAATGAGCTGGCTCCCGATAAGCGTCAACAATATCATGATCTTCAGGTTGAGAATAAGGGTCTCATGGACGAAGTGTCTAATATGGAGCAGCAATATGAGCATCTATGCCGTGCCGTTAACTCCGCAGAGGATGAGCTTTCCTCCAACAACATCAAGCAACGTGCTTTGTCCCTCAACGAGCAGATCCGCGGACTGCACGAAAAGAAGATGGAGCTCGAGGCTGAGGAGAACAAATTGCAGTTGTCTCCCGAAGAGGTAAATAACTTGGTTTATTTTTTTACTTCTCTTCGATTGCCTTTCGCAGATACTGGTTTACACAAACAGCAGTGCAGCCTCGAAGGGGTGTGCCGGTTAGCCAAAAAAGAATACTAACCACAATCGCTCAGAGCTAAAATCGCTTGGAAAACCCTGCAACTATTCCAGCGCTGCATCAGTTAGTATCGAAGGAGGCTACAAAAGCCGATAAGGCGGTTGCAATTCTATGTGGTTTGGCCCACGTGTTCGTGTTAAGGCGCTCTTGGTGTTTATTTTACAACTTAGAGCTTTCGTGGCACTGAACGAGGCTCCCACGTCGGTCACAGTTGCGGGAGCAAATGAAACAGAAGATCAAGTCAGATAACGACGAAATCGCTCAGGCAGAACAACAGATAAAAGATATTCAAGATGCTATCAGGTGCTCTGCACAGAACTATGGTTGGGACAGCCGTGAGTGTTAGCTAATGCTTGCTAATTACGGCTCCAGCTTATCTCATCTAAGCCATACTACTTCTTTCAGGAGAATCATTGAAAATATTATTCCATGTGGTTTCGCTACTGTATTTTACTCCTAGTTTGCGAAGCAAAGCAAGCACAAGGATCGTATGCACCGCATTTACGGTCACGATTGTTGTTGTCGAAGTTGTCTTTGAGAGGGAAAGCTAGCTGAAAATACTTGCCCCATGGTACAGGCGGCATGAAGGAAAACTTCAGGGTGTCAACATGGATCTGAGTGAGCAGCCAGCCAACACCGCGGACAAGTATGAGCAGCTTCTCAAGCAGGAGAAGGAACTGGGCGAGTTCATCGACAACTTTGACGATAACAAAGCCTCAGTAAGAAAGAATTTGTTCGCCTGTTTAATTTGACCTTTGCTTTGCCTGCTCGCTCCACACAGTAGTGTTCAAGTTCCGGTTGAATATCCGATACTGAGGTTTCTTAAGGTAACACAGGCACTCGCGGACATCGCAGCCAAGAGGGATTCCACCGTGTCGCTGCTCGAGAAGATCAGCAAGCGAGGAGTTGCACTCCAGGGAAACCTTCCCTCGCAGCGGCGTTTCCGTGAAATGCAGGATGAGCTAGAGTACAAGAAAATTCAGATGGAGAACGCACAAACTACTCAGACTCGCCTTCAGCAGGTAAAATAATTCGTGTAAAACTCTGCCTCAGAAGCTTTTGAATTTTAGAGTCGAACACGCCTTTGGAGCTGCAAGCCCTGAACAAACAAACTTTCAAATTACTTGTGGAGCTACGGGCTGCACATTTGCTGTGATAGCAAAATTGAACATCGGCCTTGACATTTGTGCATGAGAAAAGATAAGCCAGAAGGGAACTAATGAGGCAGGAAAGCGATACGAGCCCTCCGTTGGTGTCATAGGGATCCATGTCTTCTTGTTACGACGCGCAAGTACTGATGTCTGTGTCATAAGTAAGCATTCACTATAGTTGCAGTGGTGCAAACTTCTCACGTACAGGAGCTGGATTTGAGAAAGAGCGAACTAGACAAAATCAATACCCTGGAAGACAAGATCAAAATGGAGCTGTCCTCTCTGAATACAAAAATTGGAACTATGGTGAGTTCCAACGTTACATCCTTGAACCTTAGTTGTTTTTTGAGTGGACGCCGGGATTCTATCCATACACAAACTAAGCACGTTTTTTTCCTCCAATAGTTTGTCGCTCCACTCATCGCAACGGCTGTTTGGGCTCATCTTTGCGCTTATCGCAACGTCTGGGTTCTTTAAACGGTGTCTCGGGGAACGACTGACAAGAATTTGTTTGAATCTGCAGAGTGAGGAGCTGGTCACTTTCTCTAGACTTGACGTATTGAAGGAAAATGCTGAGGAGGCTAAGAAGCGCTTGGAAGTGGCTCGCACGCGATTACTCCGACGACGAGAGGCCACTAAGCAACAGGTTAGAGTTGGTGGCCCTTGCACACTTCTGCTTCTCCTGTCTTGATATGTGTGGACTATTGTGCACCTTTATCCCTTGACACAATAAGGTAGTGGGTCAATTTAGCACACGGTGGATGGAAAGCTGGAAGAGTGTACAGTGAGGCCCTTGTTCTATGCTTGTGGATGTCATTGTTATCACAGTAAGGGAGAGGCCCACCGACACTACAGAAACTTGCATGTTGACGCAAGGCCCCCTCGGTGCAACAGTCGCCATACTGATGTTGCGAGGTGCTTGCGGCTGTTGTAAGACTTATCCTGTTTGGATCGACGTTGGCGGGGAATAAACGAGCAGACGCAGGAGAAGAACACAAAGTTCGAAGCGAAACGCATGCAGCTGCAGGAGAATGAGTTGTTCATATCCCTGGAGAAGCTGGAGACAAAAATGCGTACATACGAGCAAAATATCTTCCAAATGCAGGTGTGTTTTAGCTGGGACCTTCTACTCAAAATATTCTTGCCTACCATAGTTTTATGTAAACAAAACAAGTTGCCTTGGTCCCCAGCTAACATCAGTCGGACTGGTTGCATGATATGCTCAGGATTACATCAAGGCAAAAGAGAAGGAGACAGATTACAAACCTCGCTTGCAAGAGATCACGAATCTGACGGAAGAGCTCAACCAGGAAGTGCAAAAGTTTGCTATGTTGTAGTGATACCCACTTGTGCTGAAGGTTTGCTTGCGGCACCCCACTTAATCTGTATCAACTGACCTCATCTGATGGTGTCTTCGTTGAGTCAAGATCAGGAGAGGTCAGAATTTGATTCAGTCACAGACGACAATGTTTTCGGCTCTTGATATGCCGATGACTTGTATTTTCTGATTATCCAATGGTGTGTTTTGAAAATAGCATACAATGACCAGACTGCGCCAAAGCATCTGTCTCAGGGGTGACGGAAAAGGTTCACAAGCTGTGGCTGTGGTCACGGGCCCTTTTACAAAGTTCTATCTCTCAAGAAGATGACCAAATTGCTTTGAATTGATATTGTTGCCCCGTCTTGGAAATTCTTGTGGAGTTTTCTCCAGGTTATCCCACTTTACCTTTGTCGCTGAAAATCAGGTTCAATGCCCTAGATGACATTAATAATTGGGATCTTTTCTTCTAGGACTGATGCATAGGTCAAATGCAGATGTGAAGTTCCTGGCAACTTAACTAGGGGAGGCGTGGCCCCAGCCCTCTCAAGCACACCCTTGAAATCGTCCTGTACGAGGTTCAAGGTTCTATCCAATTGCATGGGAAGTACCAAACTTTGGTGGCAGTACTCACTGCAACTGACTTACGTGGTTCCCTTGTAAGAGGTGTGCGAAAACGGTAAGGAGTAGGTGGGGGCTTTCGATTCAAGTGCTCGGGTTTGGTGATATAACAAGTTCCCGGAATTCAACCACGTACCGTGCAGGGAAGTTACACAATTCAGGTCTTGCTAGAAGATGGCCCCATTGATCCGGTATGACTGTCATCAGGAGCCCCCGGGAGATCCCAAGCCATATGAACTTCTCTCATTTTGAAGCTCTTCCGTGCAAGAGGAAGTGTTATATAGACGATAAGTTTGGCCTCGCATCTAGGAAACGCAGATGTGTTGTAGATAAAAAATAAACCAATACGAAGTATGTATAGTGAGCCTGGAGGTGTCAAGCAATTAGGCCTCCAGACCAAAAAGGAGCTCTTCAGCAGATGATAGTTTGAAAGTTGTGTTGCCGACATCATCAGAGTTTGTAGTGTATATAAATGTTAATGGTGGTGTACAGACACAGTTTATGTTATTCAGGCATGGATAATATGGTGGACAAAGATATACAGACAAGTACTATATTGGTAGGTCCCGACAAACACATAGTGTTATCAAGTGTCCGAAGGTATGTACCGAATGCATGCGTGTGTACGGTGTACTTGGACCGATTTCATTTGCACCAGATAACGACATGCTAATCTCAGCCGCACTATGTAGCCACCCCGGGGATTAGAAAAAAAGGTATTCACAGCAGGACGCTTATCCGGATTTTTAGGAACTCGCTAGTGGGAAATAATCAGACCGCCTCAGCCTCGTTGGGCCGCCTGTGTGACTGCTTCGTCCGCGCACTGAAGCTGGTGCACCTCCCCCCTCCCCCCCCGAGCTGCCGGAGCCATCTCCCCACAAGTAAGCCTGTGCTCAGATGCCTCACCCCGCTCCCTGCTTCATGCCCCGAAGCCTATTCTGAGAGAAGCTTGTCCGCCCAAAACACGCCGAAAATCCTAAAAGGGCCGTTACAAGGGGCTGAGAATCATACATTGGATTACTTCCTTCAGAACTTGAGTGTCAGCCTATGTGTGACTTATCCTTGCGTGGACCATTTCCTTAGGCGCCAAGTAGCCACAAAATGCCTATGCTGCACTATGCATCCGCATACCAGGGATCAAAGGATTCAGCATATGGTACACTTCGGAACACTCGTCAGGAATTTCCGGGGCGTGGTGTGGGTGCGGCTTATCCTTGGACCGCGATTCCCTTGGCACCATGAAGCCACAGACGAAGATCGGCTGCACTATGTATACCCACACCGGGGATCAAAGTATTCAGCACACACTTCGGGACGACACTTATCCGGGTTTTCCTGAAGTTCGTCGCCAAGAGTAAATCGTGTTTATTCCAAAGTCGCGCTCCCTAGATATGTTTTCATCTTAAGTTGTAGATTTGAGAAGCGGAGGCGATGAAACAATTAAATCCATTGTATTGAGTAAATCGCAATTTTTAACATTTCGCATTTGGGGTCATTTTTCCTCACACGTGGAATAGAACGGGATGCAGGGATATACTAGTTCACTATAACCGACTGATGTCTCGCGGGTGTCATACGAACACGATGGATCAAACTGAATACTATGTAAGAGTAATAAACTAAAACCTAAACCAACTCGGTCAGTCGGTCGGTCAGTCACAGCACTGTACTACCACAACTACCACTACCAGTAGCAGTAGTGGTGGCGGTGGAGATGGGGGGTGGGTGGGTGTGGCCAACTACCCAGCACAGAACCAACACAAACGCATACCGAAGCAAGAGCTCACTGAGGGTAGTCCTCAAAGGCCCAACCGTGAAGCCCGAAGGCCTGCGCCCCGTGCAAAGCAACCATGATCTTCTGCCCCCAGTAGGATGCAAACGTCGGCGTTGACCAAGTCGCCGCAGCCATCTCCGGACCCAACCGATCCTGCCGCCTGCGTGCGCAATCCTGCAAGAGCTGCTTGGCGCCTGCTCCCCCAGCCCACTGAAGACCTCCACAGCGACCACCAACCTGTGCGGCCTGATGTCGTCCAGGTCATACGTCTCAGCCTTCCGTCGCTCTAGAACCGTTGCCGTGTGCAACGGCACACGGGCCGCATCCTCCACATGTGAGCCCGCACAAGGAAATCCCACCGTCACGTCAATGGTGAGGTACCGCCCACGCCCATCACAGTTGAGCACCGACCGTGATGTCAGGCCTCCAATTCGGCGAGTAGCCCCTGTGGTAGACGTGAGTGCGCTTCACCGAAGCCGGGTCAAACACCTTGCGCAGCATATCGTGCAGAACGTCCTGGACCGCATCGTGCCGGTAGGTGAACATTCAGCGCCTGTTGCACGCCAAGTAGTGGTACCTAAAGCCGTCCACCACCGCGCCGCACGCACGGCGACCCGTACCAACTGCTGAGACCTGACGAACCAAGGGAATCGAAGCCCCGAGCTGAAGGCACAGCGCAATGACCGCAGCGGTGGGCCGCATGCGGAACCCACCGTCGTGAGGGAGGGCATTCAGGTGCGCCGTCGCACCATCCCGGGAGAGACTGAGCAACCGAGCTCGGACAGAGGTGTTGGCACCGAGAAACAGACGCAACCAGTCGGAACCGTGTTGATAATGATTAGCTCCTTCCGACGCGTCGTCTGACTAGAGCCGGACCCCCCAAACCGGCGCCTCCTCCGGCAGCTCTCATTCCATCAAATCTCCAGACCGTCCACAAAGTCCTGTTAATGCGATGGGTTACTACATGGGAAGCGTGTAGAGGGGGAGTATCCTTATTAAATACTTCTGTATTCCTTAAGTACCTTCTGTATTTTGCCAGGATTTCCCAGTATTTCGGAACGCTTCCCATGTAGTGAGTACCTACGGTTATCTATGGCAGATCTGCATAAGCCGACTCCGTGATCATTACAAAATTTAGTTAAATTTAACTAAAATTTTCTAAAATGAAGGAATCGTTAACTAATTTATTTTTTTAATTCCTGCGATTTCAATATAACCGCCTGATGATTCTCCTCACCTTCGTGATCATCCACGTCGTCACCTCCTGGTCACCCGCGTCGTCAGCTACTGGTCACCTTCTGGATCATCGCGATCAGTGCCGGTCGCCTACTGGTCACGTTCTGGTGATATGTAGATCAATCTTTTGACCAGTAGGTGACCGGCACTGGAAGAGATGGACGGCAACGTGACCAGCAGGTGAGCAGGTGGATGAGATCATTTGCACGAAGGTGAGCACGTGGATGAGACAATTTACACGTCAGAGGTGACATTGGTGACAAGGATTTTTAAAAAATTGGGAGTGTTTTTTTTCGCGATTTTGTGTTTTGGGATTTTTTTACTCTGAAAAAAATCGGGCGTGTTTTTTCGCGATCTGCAGGCTGCAGTTTTTGACGTTTTTGATCTCTGTTTTCGCCCATTTTTGGCAGTATTTTTCGCGGGTGTCATAAAGTGAGATTGATATATATAGTAATATTAAGTTCCACTTTATGACAACCCCATATGGGTCATTTAGGTTAAAAATCTCGGGCTCAATTTTTTGCGATTTTGGCCTTTTTGGGGTCATTTTTCGAGTTTTCCGATCATGTTTGAGCAATTTTGGACTGTTTTTGGCGTCATTTGTCACAATTAGAGATTGATGTATATAGTAATATTAATCCCCACTTTATGACAAACCCTAATCGGTCATTTAGGGCTAAAATCTCCGACTCAATTTTTTGCGATTTCAACTTAAAGGCCTTGTCATAATTAGAGATTTATCTATATAGTAAATCTAAGTCTCACTTTATGACAACTTAAAAAACTTAAAGGTTATATTGTATGTATATATCAATAATGGCTCGTAGCGAAGCCTTGAAAGTCGCCCAAAAGCGGTATAGAGAGAGACATGTTGAGCGGGCAAGAGAGGTTACAAGGAAGTGTTCAAGGACGTTTTACTCCCTACATAAGGATGAGATTAATGCCAAAAGACGAGAAAAGTATAGAAAAATAAGATTTCCAAATGATTACTTGAATGTCGTGGGGAGCGTCGTACAACAAATTCGAAGTAGAAGCCATATCAAAAGCGAGATTGTTAGTATTCGGTGTATATAGTGAATACTTGTTATGTTGTTAATGCTTCAAGTATACTCTAGTATAGTTATGTCTTAAAGTTATATATATATATATATAATGTATAAAAGGTACGGGGTAGTAGGGTAATGGGTTGTTTAGAAAAGTATATCAAAGGAAGAAAAGTATTTTTGTAAAAAAAACTTATAGCATTTTAATTTTTTTTTAGAAATGCCCATTACCCGCAACCCGATACCTTTTATGGCATTAAATCGAGTATAAGATTATAGGGAATGCGATACGCACTTTCTACACATTTAACGCCGTAACCAATATTTGCATTTGAGCTACGCGTCCGTTGTGCGGTTTCAATGTGCTTCCCATAATTCATTTTAGTATCACAATAAGATGTTTTTTTGGAACACATTTTCAACTCAAGGCTTTGTTTATTTGTCCAAATATTTGTGGTTTTACGATAACCAAACCCGTATTTGCAATATGAACACGTATGCTTGTATTGTGTTAATGATTGCATAAAATCTCTATGTTGCAACAAGCCACCGTCCGATGGGTTTTCAATATACCAATAGTTGTGTTGGAGATATTCTATAATGGTCAATGTTCGTTTTACCATCGCATCAGCCAAATTTAGATTTCGGACACCTTTTCTATGTGCTTTTGAATAACTTGTGCACGGTGGGCTTGCCCATATTATATCAAAATGTTTTGGTTTGTAGATTGTGTAATCCCAATCTAGGATGTTAGTTGTAATCGTAGCGTTAAATTTTTTAAGAATGTCAAGAGACACAACTTCACAATCGGAATATTTTGTACATAACGCATTTGATACCGAGCACGTGCCACAAAATAACTCTAAAAGTCTCATACATTATAAGAAAACACATTTTCTTACGTTTTTTTAACTTAAAGAAAATAGTCGTAGATAGTATTAGATAAGCGAAGATGAGCACACAAATGTCGGAAAAAGAATACCGTTTGAAAAACGACTATCCGGAACCATATTTAACCAGAGAAATCCGAGAAAATTATATGCAATTGACGGAAAAAAACGAGCTCAAATGCGACAATATTATAATAAAACCAAGACTCAACAAAATATGGAAAAAATCATATTAAGAGCTAAAAATAATCCTAACTATTGCCCTCAAGAAGATACTCTAGAAAAGTATGATTGGTCACGAGAACAAAAAGCCTTTTTATCGAGATGTGCGGAGGAACGAAAACTGAAATTTGCCGTACCAAGACCACGACCAATACGAGCTCAAACGACAACTCAAACATCTAATACGACAACTACACAAACCGCCTCCACTACTACACCTTCCAACACACTACCACCGTCGGGTCAAAAAGATGTACTATCAAGAGATGAAATTTTTGAAATTTTAGATTCGGATGAGGGCATTGCCGAAGCTACCAAAAAGCAATGGAAAAATGTTGTCAACAATTTTGTCAAGGTGTTTAGTTTACAAGCAACCAAATGGACGGAGTTGTATACAAAATATACTAATGAAGAAATACTTGAAATGTTAAATACGGCATATGAAAATGAAACGACAAGAATTAAACAAGTTCAATTAACTCCCAAGTTGTATAATACCAAGAACGAGGATTTAATGAAAATTATTGGAATCGAACGTTACAAATTTTTTGATTTACAAGCTAAAATATTACAACGAAGCATACAAGCAAGCAAGATTAGTAAAAAAATAAGTGATACCACCGATTATGTCGACGACTTTATTAATGTTTTCAAAAAAGAATTAGAATTAAGAAAGTCAAAACCGAGTTCAATGGACCATTTAATAGCTATGCTTTATAGCATCGGGATGTATTCAAAACAAGATTTGGGTAAAGAGTCCTTAAGCTTTACTCCACGAATAGATTATGACAATGTAAAACTGGTCAAAAGTGATAATCAAATGACCGATGAAAATGCAAACTACTGCAATTTTAACAATGGACATATGCGAATTCACGATTTAAAAACGGGTAATAGTTTCAAAATTGATTACATTATAAATCCATTAGTGCAAAAGTATATCAATGATTCGATAAAGGATAAAAACAATCCACGAGAACATCTTCTAGAGACAAACACAAAACCACCAAGACCATTTACATCATCGGCTTTGGGCAAAAAAGTGACCTCAATTCTTGGAATCGGAAATCAAATCTTCCGAAAAATGACCGACAACATTTATTCAAAAATATTCAAGGTAGATATCGTAAAATTATCGGAAGTCGCAGCCCACGAACCAAACACGGCTTATACTCAATATTTGAATAGTTTAGAATATACCGAAGATGAAAGAAAGGCGGCGCTTAACAAAATTCAAGCTCAATTAGACAAAAATGCGGCTTAGACACTTTTTTTGTAAAAAATCGCCACCTTTTTTTTCAGAGGGCACTATTAAAATTGTATACCGCGGTACACGCCCACGGGATTCGACCCCAATACCTCCACGACCGAAGACTAGCGCTGAACCAACTCGACCACAGTCTAATGAGTGTAAACTATGTCAACGGCAATAAATTTAATTTGTGACAATTATTAACATAATTACAGTATCAGATTATTCAATATTTATATCAATATAATATTCTGTGTCACAGTCATAATTTATATTTAAACATACCAATTTTATAATTGTTAACGTTTATTCAGTGCACACGTTCGACTATGCGATGCTTATGCTTCTTGTTTTATATAAAATTTATATTTGTCGTGCTTTACTGATGACTTGACAAAATTAAAAAGGCGCCTAATCATCATCTTGCTGATTAGGCAGAAATGAAAAAGCGCCTAATCATCATCTTGCTGATTAGGCAGAAATGAAAAAAACGCCTAATCATCATCGTGCCGATTAGGCAGAAATGAAAAAACGCCTAATCATCATCGTGCTGATTAGGCAGAAATGAAAAATGGTAAAGGTGATTAGGCATAAATTGAACGTTTATACCATGATTAGGCATAAATAACGGATGCTTATTGGATATGTTTGTCTAAAATTTGTCAATTGCTATGATTAGGCAGTATTTCGTGCTATTGGGCGACTTTCGGGTGCCCGGTAGATTTTTGGGGTGCCCGGTAGATTTTGGGGGTGCCAGGTAGATT
>LGRX02001137.1:0-11018 GCA_001247695.2 Cymbomonas tetramitiformis | reverse complement strand
TGTGAAACGAAACCTGAGTTTTGGGGTTTTCCATTTTTCACTTTTTTTCAATGAATCTTAACGAAAAAAAAACTTAGGTTTCGTTTCGCAGGGGGAGGGGCTACCGGGAATGGGAATGGGAACTTCCATATAGAACACATGAAAAATAGAAAACGGGAATTCCCAGTGGGAATTTTATATATACATATTTATATATTATTTTTTTTGTTTGAAAACTATCCCCCCCCCTGTGTGAAACGAAACCTACGGTGAAGTATTTCAAACTTAAGTACGAGAATTCTCGTTTCAGAAACGGGGATTTAATATTTGTTTTAATGAATTTTAAATCAACAATTCAATGATGACGGGAACACCTCAGAATTCCCGGAAGTCTCGCTTTATGGTGACGGGAACACGCAAAATTCCCCTTCGACTCGTAAGTATGGCATTCCCATCGGGAATTCCCGTTTTCCCGGGAAATTCCCGGCGGGACTGGCCATTAATGACCAGCTCGGAGAGGAGGCCAACGTCGTCCGTACCGCGGAAGTGGTGCTTCTTGTCACCAAGGACATCCTCGCGGACACCCTTGGCCCATTGGCGGTGTAAACGCGCCTTGTAGATGTCGTCGACCAACTTGCTCTACTCTTGCAAGTACTTCCTGGTCGCCACGTCTGCATCCTCTGCTGGACTTCGGGTTTAGGCTTAGTTATTATGGGCTCTGACTAGCCCCTAGCCTGACCCTGCTTCCGTATCGTGTCCGTGACATCCTAGCACTGTACTGTACAGTAGTACAATACAGTAGTACAGTCTTGCTTCACTGTCTGGGTTTCCGAGAGCATAAAGCCTCGGCCAGACACTGTTTATGTGATTATCGGTTTGATGCTCAGCGAGCTTAGCCGGACAGCGGATCTGTCTTTCTCGCAGGTTATGGCCCGCACCGGCTTTCCGGTGATTCTGATGATGGCACAAGCGCCTTGCTGTTGCCATGTTCGGCTAAGTAGGACGTAGGAGGGGTTGAGCGCCCACTTGGGCGGTGGTGTATTGTTCTCGCGGTATGGCCTTTTAGCATGGCAGTGATGGCGGCACACGTTGTGCTCGCCTTCGCTGCGCAGGAGATCGGCAGTTGACGGATTGTTTTTTTTTACGGCAGTATCGTCGCAGCGAGAGTTTATTTGCATCGTGCGCCACTGGCCCTGGCGAGGTCGCTCCACGCGTTGTACATTTTGGCCGCTCTCATTTTCCGCTCACGACCTGTGAATTTCGATCTATTGTGCTGAGACTTCTACGGATTATCTGGCCGCCGTGACAATTTTATACCACCACCCTGCTTAGCTCGACCTTTCCGCTGTCTCTCTATCATGGTTACCACAGCAAACAGAATGACGCGGTCTCGCGTCCGTAGATTAGAAACGATTTTTGATGACGTGGGTGCGCAGCACGCTGCGACACCGCACACGCCGCAGCTGCCAGCTCCGACCACCGCAGCTGCGAAAGAGGTTCTTGAGAAATGTCAGCGGCTTGCTCGGGAGAATTTCGACAGGAGAGTTGCTAAGACCGTTGCCACTAAAATTCTTGGAGACAAGTCTGAGCGCTTCGCTGGGACCGAGACAGATGCAGTCGACATTTTTTCACAAGTCATGCATGAGCTACGCACGCAGTTTCTGCTGCAGTCACAGGCATTTGCTCCCCTGTTTGACTTGACCGACATGGCTGTTGAGGCTAGGCATGAGGCCAATGAGTTGCTGCTTTCGGCTCTGACGTTTCTGGCTCGCCCTGGCTCGCCTGCTCGTGACTGGCTTGAGGCCTCTGGGTCTGACGTTCCTGGAGATGGCAAGCGCGCTGCCCTTGAGGTGGTGCGCATGCTCCAGGAACGCTCAGAGCCCTTTGACTCTTTTGAGTCGCTGCTGGCGGTTCGCATCCCCAGCAGCGAAGATCCTGACCGTGGCATCCGTGAGTTCAATGGCCTGTTGCGGGACGTTCAGCGTTCCCACAACTTGCCAGAGGACGCGGTGAAGCGGCAGTTTCTCAAGGCTCTCGGCAATTCGGCTTCATACCGTGACTTGGCTAATTCCTTGGCTCGAGCTGACCAGCGGCAGGGCGTGTCTCTCTTGACTATTCAGGCTCGTGTGCGGGAGCAGTTCCGCCACGGCCTGAAAGTCTCTGACACCCGTGTCTCTGCTCTGTCATTCGGCGATGGCGCGTCTGACCTGGCTGCGGCGTTGTCCAGTCTGCAGAAGCAGCTGGAGCGCATGCAGCAGGACATTCGTGACCTAAAGCGGCAGAAGCGGGAAGGGGCACCGCCTGCGGGCAAGCACCTTACCCGCTCTGCTGCTAAGCATCATCGTGCTGGTGTTAAGCCACTTGGCACCGCTCCTCCTGTCTCATTTGACAAGAAGAGCGGTGCCTTCGTGCCTCACTGCAGAAATGCGGAGTGTGCACAAAGTGGTTTGAAGCACTGGCATGCTGAATGCCCCAACGGCGGTCCTCAGTCTGCCCACTACTGTGGTGCAGTTGAGGACTATGAGACTGACTGCTTGGCTGTTCGTTTCCAGCGTTTCTATGACGCTGGGGATGAGCATGCCTTCGAGTCGCTCTGCACGATGGAGGGTCGCCCAGAGGTGTGCGAGCTGTCGGCACATTCTTTTGTGACGGCTGAGCCCACATCTCTGCGGCACTTTCAGGATGCGGCGGCTTCCGCTCAGGATGCGGCGGCTGACGATGACGGCATGGCTCAGTTTGGTCTGGCCACATTCCACTCGGGTGCACGGGGCTCGATTCCGCCACCGCCTGCGGTTCGGCATCCCTCTGCACTCGTGGCTGGTGGTGTGCCTGCGGCTCATGACCCGCCGGTGGTTGTCCCTGGCTCTCTCGGCTTGCCTGGCTCTGTCCCGTCACTCCAGCTCGGCGACTCTGCACCGGCTCCGCTGTTTGCTGGCATGAGGATTGAGGCTTCTGACATTGGCTCTGAGGGCTCTGACAATGACCAAGGCTCTGACGATGACTCTGACGGCGGGCGGCGAGTGGCTTCTGGCTCCTAGCTTCGGCACTCTTGAGCATGACTCTGACGGGGGAGCATCGCCAGCGGCCGGTGGCAGTCTGACTCCGATGTACCGTCCCCGGACTCCGCCGAGCTTTCTCCGGTGTGCGTTGATGGCTTCCGTGCTTTGTTGTTCTCTGTTGACTAGCGCTACGGCATCTCTGGTTGCCGTGGCCGGAGCCACCGCCCGTCGGTCTACTGGAGATCTCTTTGCTTCGATTCCACCACTTGGTGCTGCAGGCATCCGTGATTGGCCGCCAGATGATGGAGTTCTTTTGTTTCCGTCTTCAATGCTCAAACCGCCGTGGGATTCTGCTTATCTCGGTTCTTCAGTTGCTTTACATTTTGCTGTGGATCCACCTTGCCCGCTTGGGTCTGGTGGTGCTCAATTTGAAACAGACAACTTGCAATTCACTTCGGGATTCTTCTGTGCTTGCATCCCGACCGCTGAACTCAGCCTTGCTGACCAGCCTCAAAGTGGCTGAGTTTACTTCGATTGTCCTGGCAGCTTGATTAGCTTTAGCCCAGTAGTGGGATGACCGGGTCAAGACCCCGGCACCCAGCTAGAAGTGATCGGTTTCCACCGAAGTGAATGTTAGGTGTTTGTTTGTTATCTCGTGGCTGTATATCCTGTACCTACTTTGCTAGGTAGTCACACCCACGGGTGGTGTGCTGGACTTCGGGTTTAGGCTTAGTTATTATGGGCTCTGACTAGCCCCTAGCCCGACCCTGCTTCCGTATCGTGTCCGTGACATCCTAGCACTATACTGTACAGTAGTACAGTACAATAGTACAGTCTTGCTTTACTGTCTGGGTTTCCGAGAGCATAAAGCCTCGGCCAGACACTGTTTATGTGATTATCAGTTTGATGCTCAGCGAGCTTAGCCGGACAGCGTATCGATCTGTCTTCCTCGCATCCTCGTTGGAAGCCGGATTGCGGGGTCGGAACAGTCGGCGTACGCACCGTCGGACTGTTCCGAACCTTGTCTAACAGCCTCGGCGAGGCATCAATGTCACTGTCCCTGTCAAGGGACTTCTTCGCTCGTGTAATCAAACCCATACTCTGAAAAACCAGAGGGGAGGTGGTACGCAGTCGCGCAGTTGGGTGTTGTAGCGGAAAATGGTAATGCGCAGCAACGGAGAGGAGCGAAGAGAGCGAAGCGGCAAGGGGCACTCGAAGATGTCGTCGAAGTCAAAGGTGTCGCGAACACCAACCCAAAGAACAGTAACCAGCAGGGCCAGTACCGGTGCAAAACTGAATCTGAACATTGCTAGGACTAGTCCGTAACGAGGCGCGGTCCCCATGGCCGCCACTCACCGCAAACAACTCATACCACAATTCCTAGTCGCACCCAAACGCGCCCGTGCGCACCACCTCTCCAAGCGGCCGTTTAGCCAATCATGGCCAAATCAGCAAGTGGAATAAAAGCGTGGATGGGGCCACGACCTACTGGAATCAAGGGCCAGTATCGCCTAAGATTTAAGGGATCGATATTTCCCGATTTCTCAACCATTCGAATCGATTGATACTGATAGTTTACTCGGCAAGCCCAACTCGATTAATAGTGATAGTAGAATGCTATGGAATCGACTGATACCGATTTTCACGAAAGTTACTATCGATTGATAGTGATAGTGAAAGTTTCACCATTGACTGATAGTGATAGTGCAATTACTTAACCAATAATCAACGATGGTTCAATCATACCGATAGTGCCGATAGTGGCTTACGCAGTGAGTGCTACCCACACACGCAGGATATCAACTTCAACGAAGGCTATCAACTACTCAGAACTACGTGTTATTGCTGGAGTTGACATTCAGTCCGAGCTCAGTCATCAGAGTTGTCATCACCGACCCGTCATGACCGCTGTCATCGCCGACCCGACCTGACCGCTGTCATCACCGATACGGCTCGACACCTCTGACTACCTCACTGACCTGATTGTCACCGCCTCTGATCGCGAGTTCGGTTGTCACATGAGACAGAGCACACACTAGCTCATTTCGCATCACACTCAGCATACTAGAACTATATATTATATCTTCTGTATGTTGAGAGAGATTCTGAGTGCGAAACCCTGAGCGTTGCAGTGCTTCCTGTTTGACCTGTCTTGACTGACTGGGTCTTCTCGCAGGTTTGGCCCCACCACCGGCCTAAGGCTAGGAGCCGATTATGGTCGGCTAAACGCTTAGGGAAGCGCCAAGAGGGCGCGCCATCAAGGGATCATGGAAGTAAAGTAGGCAAGTAGTGGTGAGTGAGAGGAATCGTACGTTCCGTTTCAGCGTTTAAATTAGTTAGGAAAATCCTGGGACGGCCTGATCAACCGTAGGGACCCTGACAATCTCGCGCGAGTACTTTTAAAATCGCGGGACTGAACGAAGAGCTCCTCCACGCCATCACCACTAACTGCTAACTGTGTTGTTTTACATCACAGGCTTTCTTCCCCCTTCCCTTTTTGGCACCCTCTTGGTGCTCCTGTTGTGAAATTTGATTGCTTGCTTGCTTATTATCCTGCTAGGGATTGCTAGTGTTGTTTTGCTTGTAGTTCTTTCTTTTAGATTTCGACATGGCTTCTACTCCGTTCGCCACACCGCCAGTTCTGCCGCGACGCTTGCTGACGCACCCCCCAGGGGCGAGGAAACGGCAACTTAAATTTGGAGCTCTGAATGGCACACCAACTCCAGCGGATGCTCCGGACACGTCAGATTTGTCAGTTTGCAACAACCTCGCATGGGAGTTGTTACGCAAGCCCGCGGAATTTGATGCTCTGCTCAGCGTCATCAAAGGGAAGTGCGTCGAGCCTGGAGAGTCTGCGAAGACATGGAAGTTCACTAGCAGCGAGAAGAATTCTCGTTTGCTTTTGGACATCCTTGTCGAGCAACTCGATTCCAGACTCACGCTCGTTCACCCTAAGATGGCGTTGATGTTCGATTTGCAAAACCACGGTTTGGAGGTTCCGAAAAAGGCGAACCTCCTGCTGTTGGAATTGCTTCAGTCACTTTGCGCAGGAGACGCCTTGCGTGTCCTGCGCAAGGCTGACAGACTCTTCCCAGGGGATGGGAAGATCGCACTTGTACATCTCGTGAGGCACGTTGTGCCTGATCACGAGGAGTTCAGCGCTGCGGACTTCCTATTCGCTGGTGACAGAGTTGACTTGAGAGCTGGCCAGGACCCAGCGGATTACATCGACGTGTTCCAGACTTCTCTGGACACCGTTGAGTCCGACTTGGGTCCTGGGTGCACCGTGACCATCTCCGAGAAGGCACGGATCGCATTGTTTCTCCGTAGGATCTGTCCCGTCTTTTATAAGGCGGTGCATGATGCCTACACAGAGGAGAAGCTCGACGCTGACTCCTCGCTTTCCTTGTTGACCTGCTTCCGTGAGACACGGGCAGTACACAGGAACGCGGGGACGAAACTCAAGTCCCCACTAACAGCCGCTTTCTACAATGACGCAGGTTCGCATCACGGCGGAAGCCGTGGTGCACATGGCCGCAGGGGAGTCTCTGACCGCACCCCTTCCCGTCCTTACATTCCGCCCCGTCGCACTAACCCTTTTAAGGGATTTGGCTCTGGTTACCGTGCAGGAGTCTTTCCCCGTAAGGGTGGTAAGACGGGCGGTAAGGGGAAGCAGAAAACCGGCAAAGGCAAGGGCAAGGGCAAGTCTCGTGTCGTCTTTGATCGGCAGACCCAGCAGTTCCGAGGGGAATGCTGGACCTGTGGGTCAAAGGGACACAGGGCTGCCGACTGCCCGAAGCTGATGTCGGCTCATGCTTTCCATCTCGACCCGAAGCTGCTTGCGGAGCATGCTCGGACGGAGATCCTAGCCGCCCAGTTTCAGACTGCCTACGAGGAGTCTGAACAGGCACTAGAGTCTTTCTGTCTGCTGCACGGCACCCCAGCAGTTGTCGGGTACCAGGAGGACTCGTGCTCTGACAGTGAGAGTGAGGAGAGTTCTCACTCCGCTAGTCAGGAGCACGGGAACTCCGATGAGTCTGACGACGATGGGGACTGGGACGGCCTCTCCGAGGCTCAACAACAGGAGTGGGACCGTCTTCAGGAACATGCGGAGGCCAAATTCCAAAAGTTCTGTGCACAGTCCGAGAAGGTCTCGCTGTCACTCGGAAGAGTGCACTTCGGGATGTTCCGGACCGGCACAGAACAGAAGGCTTGTGACCCCTTTCCCACTCCCCCCTACTTGCTGCCTGACATCCCTGCTTCTGCACCTGTCTCTGCACAGCATGATGCACCTCTCGAGGTGTCACAGCACTCACCACAGTCCACGGCTGCGGTGGTGCTCGCCTGTTGCAGAGAGTATCACTCCGGACAGACACAGCAGACACCGCACGGGTCAGCTCTTGTGGATCATGCTCCGCAGGGCCGAGCAGACTCGTCGGTGGTGTCTGCTAGACTGTTTGCAGCACAGTGTGAGTCACTACCCTCGCCCGTCCACCACACGCACACCGTCCCTGCACTCACAGAGACTTGTTCTCTGTTTGCAGGAATGACGGTGGTGCAGGGTGACAGTGAGGACAGTGACATGTACACAGCACCGGCACCCACCGAGCACTCTTCCCCACACCACACTCACAGTGCATCTTTGTTGAGGGAGGGGTCACGGAGCAGTGCGGTGCCCCCGCCTGCTTCCCCCCTGTCTGCTCCAGGGAAATCCCTGGAGCAGGTTCACTGGGAGCGGGTGTGGGAGGAGGACTACAGGTCCCCTACCGTTTGCCACGGTAACCTTTTGCCATCAAAGAGTTCACTAGGAGCTAGGGGTGTAGCCCCTCTGGTGACGCCCCCGCCACCTGGCCCTCCTGACTTGTTGCTGTCTGATGCAGGCTCTGCCGTGTCAGTGTCCCCACCAGCCAGTGAGCACCGGGTGCACACTGGGGGCACTGACACGGCCCCAAACTTTAACTCAATCAATCTTGGAGGTCGCCCTACAGAAGGGAGTCTCTTCCCCTCTTTCCTTCAGCAGTGTCCTCCTGTCCCCGCTCCGGTCCATGAGTCGCCTTGACCTGACTAGTGACACGCACATGTCTGACACACAGGCACCACCTCCACCGCCACGGCGTGTCGGTAGAGGTGGTGTCTCTATCTTCCGGTGTGCATTCATGTCCTTTGCCTTGTTCACTTGCTTCCTGGCAAGTGCTTCGGCGGAGGCCCTCTCAGCCGCAGCACCTGTTCAGGGAGTGTGGTACGGATTGACATTGTGTCAACCGGGGGGGGAGATGGGAGGTGGGAAAAGCAGTACTGCAGTCAGTCAGTACAGTCAATCAGTCCAGTCAGTCCAGTCAGTTTGGTCTGGGGATGGTGGTTTATCAGATGGTGGCTTACCTGATGGTGGCATTGGTATCACTCCTGATTGGTCTGCCACCCGGCAGTGTTCCTCTGGTGATGGTTCTGGGTATTCCTCTGGTGATGGTTCTGGGTATTCATCTGGTGATGGTTCTGGATATTCCTCTGGTTCCGACTGGTATTGGCAGTATGACTCTGGTCAGCACCGCCACTATGGTTCTCCTCGTGGCTCCGACGGTTCCCCACCAGACAGCTCAGCCCAGATCTGTCTCCTTCAGGCGCTTGAGAAGCGGCGCCAGAGGTACAGAGCAGTATCAGCTCTGCTCCTGACAGCCTTCCTTGGCATAGTCCTGACATGTCTCTACCAGAGTGTCTATGAGGAGTTCCTCGTCGAGGCTCACTTTGAGGCTGGTCACCACCTGTCACCGATCTCCGCTGTCTGCAGCCCTGTGGCTCAGACCCCGCTGTACGGCGCCATGCAGTATGTTGGCGACACAGCCCTGGAGATGTGTACCTGGTTTGGACTATTCTGTGCACCCCCTTCAGTCATCTTCTCTCAGGACCCCATGATACATCTTTACTCTATCACCGGCTCTGACACTGATGGCATTGTCTGTGACTCCGGTGCAACCGGCAATATCACCGGGTCCAGACACAGGATCACTGACCTTGATACCAGCAGGACCATATCCTTCAGTACAGTCATGACTGGACCCGCTTCACGGACTGACGGCACCGGCACACTGAGACTGATCGGCAGAGACATACTGACTGGTGACATTGATGAGTATAGCATTCCTGGCTGCCATTTCAAACACGGCGCCAAAACCCTCCTGTCAACTCGAGTTATGCTCCGGGAGGGTTTCTCATCACCTGACTTCATCAGTATGACATATACCCATCTTGACTCTGGCCGGATATACTCTATCATTGATGATGGCACAGACTATCTTTGGGCAGAGCCAGAGTCAGCAGATGTCAGCTTTCAGGCCTTTCAAGGCAATAAGAAGAGGCACAGATCAGGGGACCCATCCGACTGGATGTGGTCCAACAGTCAGTACAGTACCTGGGCTACTACTCATGGTTCTCCTACGGCTACGGCCAAGCTGGGGGAACCAGCCTTTGATGTCTCTATGTTCGGCGACTCTCTCCCAGTCGGAGAGGGCAACAATCACCCTGCTCTTCAGCACTATCACAGTCAGAACAGTATATTCTCCGTCCAGTTGACTGGTTATTACTTTTATGCTAATCCGCCATTCACTATATCTATTCTGGACCGCCTTTTCACTAAAGGCAATGCTGACTTTCCTCTGGACCCTCATAATACTGTATATTTCTGGATAGTTCCCTATATGCCATCTCACAGGATCTGGCATAAGACCTGTACTATGGAGGTATTACACATCTGGCCTACTGGTACTACGGGGTTATTCAGCTACCTTGAGCGACACACCTACACCTCCACACACCCTCTCACCCCAGCTGGTTCTGACGGTGGACCTGGTCGGGTCTTCATCGATGGCACACCCTTTCCCATCTGCATCCTCTACCGAGACCGCCACACCCCGATCAGGGTCAGTCCTCCCCTTGAGCTGCATGATGCTCTCGGGCATGCCTCGATGACCCGTATCCTCCGTCTCTATGACATGCCAGGGGTAGACTTGGGCAGACCACAGTGTTCCAGAGCAGCTCTTGCTTCACTTACCACCTGCTCTCAGTGGTGTGCAGTCTGTGCTACGACGGGCCTCAAACAAAAATCAGCCCCGAGCAGAGACCGCCTCCGTACCAGTCAGCAGCAGCCAGCCCGGAAATGGGCCTCAGACATGACAGGCCCCATCTCACCCAGTGGCTATAATGGGCACAGATACCGTATCCACTTCATTGACATCTCCACCAGATACCTATTTGTGTTCACCGTTGCCTCTAAGGCAGACTACTATGTGTGTCTCCTGAGATTCATTGCCTATACCAGATCACTCTCCTACGGCATTGATGAGCTATTCCTGTCCACCTCTACAGTCTCAGACACTGAGATGGTGCTGAGGACTGATTGTGCACCTGAGATGGCAGATGCCAAATGCCGAGCAGCTTACCAGCAGCATGGCATTGTCCACCAGACCTCTTCTCCCACAGTCCATACGGACAATCCTTATGCGGATAATGTCACTGGCATCCTGTCCCGTATGATCCGATCCATCCTCACAGCCTCTGGACTTGACCTCAGCTACTGGCCGCTTGCGGCTAAGCATGGTGCCTTGTTGTGGTCCATTACACCACACAAGGAAGTGGCGACTACTCCTATCCACACTATGACAGGTCATCACTTTCAGTACCGTCGTCTCCGTGCATTTGGTGCACACTGCTATGTGGTTATGGACAGTCAGCAGAGGAACAGCAGACAGCCAGGCATCTCATCAAAACTTCAGAACAGATCATGGGCAGGCCGCATGGTTGGTATCTCTATGGGCTCTAATGCCTACAAGATCCTAGACACCTCCGACGGCACAGTGCACCTTGTGGGTAAGCCACACTGGATACCTACCTATGAGCACCTGGGCAGATCCATGTCAGCATTCCCGGACACTATGGCAGCTGACAGAGAGGCTGATGCTACCTTTATCAGGCCATCTCCCTTCTCAGAGACACTCGACTGTACCTATGCCCAGATCATTGAGATCAGCTCATACTACTGCACTTCCG
>LGRX02001136.1:0-38557 GCA_001247695.2 Cymbomonas tetramitiformis | reverse complement strand
TATTGGAGTGTGGAGTGCACTGTGGGAGATGTGGCCGACTATTCATTCTGCAATGTGTGTGCGGCATATTGGAGTGTAGAGTGCATTGTGGGAGAAAGCTTAGGTCTTTTTCGAGTTATCATCAAATGCGACTCGTCCTGTCCTTATGTTGTCCTTCGGACTGGAGCCATGTCATAGACACCCGGGTCTCAGTGACACGACCACGGGCCGACCAATCCCAGGAAGATATCTTCGTTAGGTGCATGAAAGGCGTCATCAATTGGGCAGGCATGGGGTGAGGATTTGAGTGTGATCTCTAGCAAGAAAGGGAGTGTGTTGCTGACAGATGGAATGTGGGGGCTGGGAGTGCAGCGAGGTAGGGCAGCCCCTTCTGCAGACGGGCACTCGAAAGCTGAGGGGGGTCGAGCCTGGTGTGAACCACACCGCACCTGTCAACTTGTTTCTTGGGGGCGTCACCGAGCTTGGCAGAAGCGAGCGATTTAGCCGTGTTAGCACAAGATTTAAGTCCAGGTGAGTGAGATACCCTTGTGATCGAAACTTTGATGAAGTGCAATGCATGCTGCATGTTTTGTTCCGTGGCGGATACGTCAAAATGTACCAATTGCTGCATGTTGTATGTTTATAGATGTATAAAGTGTGATGCATGTTGATACCTATTGCAGTGTATTCTACCTTGTGTCATCGTTCTGCATGTGCTGTCCCAGCACAAGTCTCCCTCGGGTGGAAAGCGTCCCAGCACAACTCCCCCTCGGGTGGAAAGCGTCCCAGCACAACTCCCCCTCGGGTGGAAAGCGTCCCAGGTAGTAAATTGGGTAGTCCACGCGCTCGAAGAAGATAATCCACTCAATTGATGATAAACTGCAATAAATATTCGGCTATCTGGTCACATATTTGATATGTACACTCCCCTGCGCATGCAGCAACTCTATGCAGATGGACTCTGCTCCGAGATCCGTGGCTTCTTATCATCGAATTTAATACAATCAATTTATTACAATCGCCACAACAGATATGTCCGCTGCCGCCGATTGCATGCTTGCGCTGCGATGATTGCTTCTGATATAAACAAAACAAGCGAACTTTTGACCATCCATTGCTCATACCGTGGCCAAGTCGATTTCAATCCGAGGTTTCTCACGGGGTCCGCAGTAATAGCGGGTTCTCCATCGCCTCGCCCATGTTCAAGAGCGCAGCAGCGCTGTTGGGGCTGTGTTTCGATCATCGAGCCTGGTGGCAGCACATGGTGTGCAGTCATCCATCAGAAGGGTCATGTAGCCTGGTGGCAGGGCTGTTGAGGCTGTTCCATCGGACGCGTATGAAATCACGATTCAGTCGTCAGAAACCACCATGCCGAACCTACAAACACTAACCATTTCACGGAAGGTTACACAAAAAGGTGCGGCAGACGAAAGCAGCAGTGACACTGCCGCTTTGTGATCGTGAGTATATAACGCATCGCATATAGAATGCGAACGCAAATATATATTGTATCATTCACGTAGGTCGCGTATATTTCTCACGGGTTGCCCCCCCGTTCAATTTAAGACGAGATGCCCGTGCGAACCCAACCTCTACTCGGTTGTAAACGCAGGGAAATTTGCAACGAAGAAGCACGTGAACGAGGGAAATCAGTAAGCGAGGGCATTCAGTACACACAGCACTCCCACGGTTGACAGCTCAAGGCGTCTCTAGATGCGGCAAGATTTCAGTTCGTTATTCAACCGATTGGCGGAAAGGCACTTCGGGGTTTCAGGGAAAATCGTCCATCGTCCCTCCTCCTGTTAACCCTCCTGCACACATGGTTTCGCGTCCACTCGTTCCATCACGAAGTACTGTTGTCGGAGGCCGCTAAGGGGATGACATCCGGAGCACCCTCTTAAAGGCCTCCAACCCGGAATCGTTGTGATCATCGCCGCTTGACACCGGGAGAGTGACCGGAAGAGTAGCGCTCATGTCGCGCAGTCGGCCGCCTTTCACAGAATTTTGAATATATAATCAAAACAAATTGTCCACTTTCGCGTGGCCCATGATTCACTCGCGCTTGAACGGTGCGGCAATCGAGCATGAGCGCATCTTGCCAAACCTTAGAGTGAGAGCGCCGTCCCCCACAAAGTGCACTTACCGTTGATATTGCCAAACCCTAAAATGGGAGCGCCGTCCCCCACAAAGTGCACTTACCGTTGATATTGCCAAGGGGTATACATGATATGTGTATCACATCGTTTTAAAGATTCATTGGGAGGAATTTCTCAGATGCTGCGCCCATTCACTGACTCCCGACTGTTGACCTGTACCCCCTAAACCTAGGGCTTCGTTCTACACTACTATTGGACGGGACCCGGAAATTCCCTCCCACCCATTCGACACGACAGCTCGAATTATCTCGGGGAGCCCATAAATGCCAGCTCGCGCCATGTACACGTGTCCCATGATATACCATCCTTTCAATCGGAGTCTGCCATTGTGACAAGTATGTTCCACGGTATCTTTGGATATAATTGGTTGGGCTCGAGTTGTTGACACAATATCGAAGGACGCCAGGCGCAAGAACGTAGTGGGGTAAGGTCTCGGGTGAAATACCGGAATAAGGTGAGGCTTCGGGTGAGGTATCTAAATCAGGTGACAGCCCTAGCATCAATCATCAGATAAAGGCGAGGTTAGGGCGAAGATGGCGGAGCACAAGTTTGATGATTGTTCTTCTTGTGAGTGATGAATGACGTTCGAGTTTTCTTTCTCTCGCTTGTCGGCAGCGATGTGCAGTGGAGCCTCGAATGCCTCAAAACGGCGCACGGGCTGTATATGGAGGATCACACCGACAGCTTGCTTTTCTCCACTTGTGAGCACGAGGTGAGGCGATACACCTGCTCCATCCATTTACCTCACAGTGCCAAAAATACATGAAGCGGCTTGCTGCTATTTTGGCTGTTTGATCATTTTTCTTTCCGCACCCATCCTGCTGCCCAAAGGCACATCACACCGCACTCGATGAATATGTAGCGTTTGTTTGTTTGTGCAGCATGCGCGAAAGTCCGTTTATCAATGCTCTTACTTTGCAATGCTCTCACTTTTGTATGCGCTTCACTGCCCTCGTCCACAACCCATTCCAGCAAAAAGAGAGATTCTGAGTCGGGTGAGTTAAGTGCAGAAGAACAGAGCTGATTCTGTGTCTGTTCGGACTCCGACCTGTAGACTGGTCCGGATGTCGGCTGTCTGAGACAGATCTAGCCGGCATATGCCTCTTCGTCTACCGTTCAGTGCTCAGCTCCATCGGTGCCAATGTTTAAAACAGTAAAACTCAGCAAGCTCTAGTATAAACATCGCTTTTCACATCCGATCGCAATGCCATGCCACAAGGCCTGCACACTGCTCAAGTTTCCTGCGCGTCTTCCTGCGCGTCTTCCTGCGCGTGTTCCCGCACACTAGGGCGCCTCCGCAGGGGCTTCATGCGCTTTGCCCCGCATTGTCCGCTGCCACGTGCTTACGCCCAATCACTGTGCCAGTCATGTTCGGCCTCAAAAAGAAAAGCACAAATGCTACGTAGTAGGTGCGTGCCCGCACCCGCTGGAAGTGCTCCTTGACCTTTGGCTGCTGTCATCTTATTTTACCTACCCCCGCTTGCAGCCCCAGCGCCGCACCGGGCACCATCAGCATGTGAGTTTCTACGTGTATCTACAGTACGCGTTGATCAGTGCGCAGTTGGGCACCAGCAGCACACGTTGCTGGGTGTGGGTTGGGCATCAGCAGTACGCGTTGATCAGTGCGCAGTTGAGCACCAGCAGCACACGTTGCTGGGTGTGGGTTGGGCATCAGCAGTACGCGTTGGTTGGTGCGCAGTTGGGCACCAGTAGTACACGCTGCCGGGTGTGGGTTGGGCACCAGCAGTATATGTTGTTGGGTTTGGGTTGAGCACTTGCAGGACACGTTTGTCGGTGTGGGTTGCGGGGTGTGGGTTGGGCACCCGCAGCACACGTTGGTTGGTGTGGGATGGGCTCCCGCAGTATGGATTGGGTTTGCATGTGTTTCTCGTCACCTGCGAACTGCGCCGGCATTCCACCCCTTGCTGCATGCGGTCCCGTTGCACCGGTTGTGCTCCTATGCTATTACACAACATACGATTTTTGACCTGCGAGGTTTTGCCGTGACAGCACTTACTTCAAAGCATGTACCTGCTGATGATCTCAGCCTCTTCACGGCAGCCTCCGACCAAGCTGCGCACGGATGGAAGAGCATGGCCGGCATGCTTTGCTGCTGCGCACAACCGCACGCAGGTGTGCGCATGGGGCGCCCACCTGCCGTGGCGGCTCGGCGCAGACCATCAGTGGCTCGATTCCTCCACCCGGTGTTCGGAGTTCCCTCGCGAACGTGGAGCATCGTCGTCCAGAGCATCCGGTGCGAGCGCCCTTCGCTATTGGGTGTCAGCACGGCCCTGAAATCTTGCCATGGGGAAATGTACAGTACCCTCCTCCTACCCGAGGCCCCCCATGCGACGGAGCGAGTCACAGGCTGTCGCCCTAACCCGCCTCTGAGGGGCTCCACATTTCCAAGGGCGTCCTGCAGACAGCGCTCGGTGCTGCGAGGAGAGGCTGCTGAGCTTTCACAATTGTGGAATCACCGCAGCAGAATTATAGTCAGACAGTTGGACCGCTTATAAAGGCCTCCCTGGCCCTCGCGAAAGGGCGGGGCGCGCGTGCCCCTTCTCTTAGGCCTCCCTGGCCCTCGCGAAAGGGCGGGGCGCGTGTGCCCCACTCTTAGGCCTCCCTGGCCCTCCCGAAAGGGCGGGGCGCGTGTGCCCCTTCGCTTAGGCCTCCCTGGCCCTCGCGAAAGGGCGGGGCGCGTGTGCCCCTTCTCTTAGGCCTCCCTGGCCCTCCCGAAAGGGCGGGGCGCGTGTGCCCCTTCGCTTAGGCCTCCCTGGCCCTCGCGAAAGGGCGGGGCGCGGGTGCCCTTCTCTTACCCCCTCCTGGCCTCCCGAAAGGGCGGGGCGCGTGTGCCCCTGCCACGGCTTAGGCCTCCCTGGCCCTCCCCGCGAAAGGGCGGGGCGCGTGTGCCCTTCTCTTACCCCTCCCTGGCCCTCCCGAAAGGGCGGGGCGCGTGTGCCCCTTCGCTTAGGCCTCCCTGGCCCTCGCGAAAGGGCGGGGCGCGTGTGCCCTTCGCTTAGGCCTCCCTGGCCCTCGCGAAAGGGCGGGGCGCGCGTGCCCCTTCGCTTAGGCCTCCCTGGCCCTCGCGAAAGGGCGGGGCGCGTGTGCCCTTCTCTTACCCCTCCCTGGCCCTCCCGAAAGGGCGGGGCGCGTGTGCCCCTTCGCTTAGGCCTCCCTGGCCCTCGCGAAAGGGCGGGGCGCGTGTGCCCTTCTCTTACCCCTCCCTGGCCCTCCCGAAAGGGGCGGGGCGCGTGTGCTCGCTTAGGCCTCCTGGCCCTCGCGAGGCGGGGCGCGTGTGCCCTTCGCTTAGGCCTCCTGGCCCTCGCCAGAGCGGGCGCGCGATACTTACTTCTCTTAGGCCTCCCTGGCCCTCGCAAAAGGGCGGGGCGCGTGTGCCCCTTCGCTTAGGCCTCCCTGGCCCTCGCGAAAGGGCGGGGCGCGTGTGCCCTTCGCTTAGGCCTCCCTGGCCCTCGCGAAAGGGCGGGACGCGTGTGCCCTTGTCTTAGGCCTCCCTGGCCCTCGCGAAAGGGCGGGGCGCGCGTGCCCCTTCTCTTAGGCCTCCCTGGCCCTCGCGAAAGGGCGGGACGCGTGTGCCCTTGTCTTAGGCCTCCATGGCCCTCTCGAAAGGGCGGGGCGCGCGTGCCCCACTGTTTTCTCGTAGCGGACCCCCATGAGACATCGGTAAATTTGCCCCACATTTCAGCTGATGGTTCGGACCGGGGGTTCCCCCAGGGTAGAGCGGATGGGTGAGCTGTGATTTCATTGATAGATCCTGCGCACGATGCACTGCTAACCTTCGTCCCTTCTGGAGATGTTTCGCTTCCACCACGAGCGTGCCAGGTTGGATAGGGTTTGCATGGGCATCGTTCTTTTCACCTTTGCCATTACATGTTCTTCACTAGTGATGCAGTGTGAATGATGAAGCCCGTCCCCCTCTGGCATTTGTGCTTCTGTAAGAGCCATCCCCCCGTCCCCAAGCCTCTTTCCCAGCGCATGCCCTGTCTCCACACATCGAGATGCTCAGGAAGTTGATCTGTGCCTATCAATCACAGATGAAGCCAGACTTAAACCCTCCCTCCATCAGTTTGCAATGCCGCGAGCACTAGCTAGCAGTGTTTAAACTCGTGCAACCCCACCATCTCGCGGATTGAGGCATCCGCGGAATGGGATATGGGGGAGCACAGCACTGCTAGCATGGATGTGGTGTGATACTGCTTTGGCTGGGGGTGTCGGCTGCAGAGAAAGCAGCGCACAAGCGCAGCCCGTCGAAGCAGCTGGTGTCCAAAAACTCGCTGGCACAATTAGAAGCGCGTCGAAACCGCGTTCTGAATAAACCGAGAATTAATCCCTACTTTCTTAAATCTGAAAGCAAGCTCGCCGTGAAGCTCCCCTTTGATGTGCGCACATGCCCACAAGTAGAGGTGAGTCAGACTTCCACAATGCTGCGTCGATATGTGGTCATTTGTACTGATGAGAGAGAGAAGAGAGAACGACAATGTGCAGTAATACCCATACATAGGCGTATGAGTGGGTTTGGACTGCCTTTGGTAGCAGATCTCAAGTTGCAGAAAGAGGTCTGTGTGTCCGGCTTATCCTTGGACCGATTCCTTTGGCACCATGTAGCCACACAAGATCGGCCGCACCATGTACCCACGCCGGGGATCAAAGGATTCAGCACACACTTCGGGGCACTCATATCTGGTTTTTTGGAGCTCGCTAGTGGAGAGCGGGACCCCTCCGGGAAACTTATCCGGATTTTCCAGAGCTCGCTAGTGGAGAAGCTTTCACCCACAACGCGACAGGTATTCCAAAGGGTTACCCAAGGGGCTGTGAATGATGGACCGGATCGCTCTCTTTCTGACCTTGCGTGCTCGCTGTCGAACTGCGTTTGCAACTCTCTACCTCCAACACCAACTGCATGGGACTGAAGCCCTTGCGCTGAACATCCTACAAGTTGAGCTGCGAACCTGAGTGATGCTCTCTTCACTTGCACTGCCACTGCGGTTCTGCCCTGTTCCTACTTGGGGTCACATACCCACATGTGCCTGTGTGTCCCAAGCCCTCCCGGTCGCCGATAGTTTACTGACCGGTTGTCGCCTTCCCGATAGCTGCTCATCACTGTTAGTTCCGGTACGGCCAAAAACCTCGCCACGTGGCCAAGGAAGCTGATGAGACGCCGTATGCTGCTGTGCAACCTGTTGTAAGTGGCCATTGCTGTCGGGATGGACCCCGGGCTTTGAGGGGCCCGACATGTGTCAACCTCACCCACCACCCTTCCACCCACACCTCGCCCAACACTCTCCCCACCAGTTCCTAACCATGTCAACAGCCCCCTCAAGTATGTGGGTCACCCGCCTGCTCGCCCCCATCAAAGTGCCCACCCCTTCCTCGGCCAAGGCCATCGCCTGCTGTGGTGAGGCCCCATTCTGCTCCCGAGTCCACACCCCGCGCTCTGGGCCCGGCAAAGAGAGGTCGTCCCACTCTAGCAAGATATCCGAAACGCTCAAGTGCCTCTTGAGGAGCGTTTTGGATTCGTCTGGCGCTTCCTATCTTTCGCGTCCAGTGCCTCATGGTCGTTGCACGTGCCGGGGGACGCGTGTTCATGGATATGAGGTGCTAGCAGCTTGCCGTGAACGGGGCCGGCCGGCGTTTGGAAGAGGGCGTTGGGATGCGGCTGTCCCCGTGGCACCTTTCTGGTGGGTACTGCCTCTTGGGAGCACAGCAGACCTCTCTGCCTTTGCTGTGAGGAGATTTGCTGCGAGGAGAGATGGGTGCAAGGAGAGATGGGTGCACACTAAGAGGGTGGCGAGATACACGCTCTGTGCCTTCCCTTGATCTTTGCGGGGAGCGCTTTGGTGCCCGCATGTTTTAGTCTTCGCCCATCAGATGTCTGTGCCGGCGGTAGTTGGCACTGTTCTGGGGTGCCTAGGGCAGGTAGGGGAAACCTGGGTGACCCTGGGGGGACTTGACCTTGCGGGGACTTTGCTACAGCTGGGTTTCCCCTATGTCTGTGCCTTGCCTGGGCTTCGAGCACCGACATGGAATATTTCCATGACAGACCTGCAGTGCAGAGCTGGATGAGTTCCCAGCTGCCCCACACTTTCTATTTTACGAGGATGTCTGTGTATGTATGTGGCAACTTGTCACGGCTACGCCCTGTTCCTGAATGCTTCTCCTTTCCACGAGGACGATGGTGGGCTGGCTTTTGTCGGCGGGCCTCATGTTGTGCAGTGTGTGAGGGTATGCCGATGTACAGAAACAGAGAGAGAGAGAGAGATTCTTTGATCCCCGGTGTGGGTGCATAGTGCAGCCGATCTTCTGTTGCTACGTGGTGCCAAAAGAATCGGTCCAAGAACAAGCCGCACAGAGTGAGAGAGAGAGAGAGAGAGAGAGAGAGAGGGTACGACGATGCATTGCATCAGCTTGACGGCGTTTAGCAAATTGTCTGCGCGGTCCACTGGGCGACCTCGGGCCAGGTGATGCCGTCCAATATCTGCAGGCTGGCCATGTTGTCTGCGCGGTCCACTGGGCGACCTCGGACCAGGTGATGCCGTCCAATATCTGCAGGCTGGCCATAAATTGCTGCGCGTCCACTGGGCGACCTCGGGCCAAGTGATGCCGTCCAATATCTGCAGGCTGGCCATAAATTGTGCTGGCGCGGTCCACTGGGCGACCTCGCCAGGTGATGCCGTCCAATATCTGCAGGCTGGCCATAAATTGTCTGCGCGGTCCACTGGGCGACCTCGGGCCAGGTGATGCCGTCCAATATCTGCAGGCTGGCCATAAATTGTCTGCGCGGTCCACTGGGCGCATCTCGGGCCAGGTGATGCCGTCCAATATCTGCAGGCTGGCCATAAATTGTCTGCGCGGTCCACTGGGCGACCTCGGGCCAGGTGATGCCGTCCAATATCTGCAGGCTGGCCATAAATTGTCTGCGCGGTCCACTGGCACCTCGGGCCAGGTGATGCCGTCCAATATCTGCAGGCTGGCCATAAATTGTCTGCGCGTCCACTGGGCGACCTCGGGCCAGGTGATGCCGTCCAATATCTGCAGGCTGGCCATAAATTGTCTGCGCGGTCCACTGGGCGATCTCGGCCAGGTGATGCCGTCCAATATCTGCAGGCTGGCCATAACTTGTCTGCGTCCACTGGGCGATCTCGGGCCAGGTGATGCCGCCCAATATCTGCAGGCTGGCCATAAGTGTTGCGCGATCCACTGGGCGACCTCGGGCCAGGTGATGCCGTCCAATATCTGCAGGCTGGCCATAACTTGTCTGCGCGTCCACTGGGCGATCTCGGGCCAGGTGATGCCGTCCAATATCTGCAGGCTGGCCATAAATTGTCTGCGCGGTCCACTGGGCGACCTCGGGCCAGGTGATGCCGTCCAATATCTGCAGGCTGGCCATAACGTTGACAGCATCAGCTAACCCTTTTCGTATCGCCTCATGCATGCCAATAATGCAGAGCGCGCATCTGTTCATGCCGGGATTGGACACAATCAACACGTTGGACTGATTGGCTGACACGGCGCTCTCTGCTGTTGGAGCCGCAGGCAAACGGGCGCTCGCCAGATGTGTACCTTCCCCCTGTCCTTGACAAAAACGTCGCCACCGCAGACACAGGGCATGTATTTATAATTCTGAGGCACATGCGCTTGGACTTTCATCGAGCGCTGTGGAGGACAGCATATGCGCATGTGCGCTACCTGTACCCACACAACCGGGTAGTTGTGCTCGATGACAATTCGCACATTTCCGATGAATGCTCAAGTGAGGTTGAAGTCATTCAGAGTGAGTTTCCGGGGCGGGGAGAGATGCTACCTTACTACTACTTTCACAAGCTGGAATTGGGCAAGAAGATGGTGTACATAGAAGATTCCATTTTTCTCCAGAAATCGCTGACGGACCTGTCATATACTCGATGTCTATGGAACGCATCGCACGAGTGGGACGACGGGGACAGATTGATGAATCTAGCCGTGCGATTTCGCAACACGGAGGCGTTCTTCCCGCATTTACAAAATCCAACACAGTGGGATCTTTGCTTTGGATCCATGAGTGTAGTGACATGGGATATAGTGGACAGATTGGAGCGGCAGTTCGGTATTTTTGATGCGTTGCTGCCGGTGATTCTGGACAGGCCCTCCCGGATGGATTTTGAACGCCTTTGGGGAGCCCTCATCGCGTATAGTGGAGCTGAACAATCGATGCTTGGCGACATATACGATCTTGGGAGGGAAGCCTCAATGTTCACCCCTTTCTTCTTTGACCTAAGCCGATATTACCGGTATAAGACAGAGCTTGCACACTTGCCAGCAATTAAGGTTTGGGCGGTGAGATGAGGCTTGAACTAATATCGATGGCTCAGTGTGGTGTGCCATCTACATGCATTGGATAACAGAAATGGCTCTCATGAAAATATTTGAAGGAAGTTAGACTTAAGTTTTGCATTTTTGCAATGGCAGTGGCCCATCACCTATTGGATTGTATATAGACGCACCAAAACCGCCACACTGCACAGCTAAATGGTAGATATGCATATTGCGGATAACAGTGAATCCACAATCCAGAAATAAGTTTTTATGGCAGGCTTTATACTCTCTTCGGGTGCAACATGATGTAAGATATGAGGTCGACAGCCTGTGATATCGAGCAACGCGTCAAGCCACAGTACCGTCCACATATGATATGCTGTGGTGGCAGGCCGTATATTCAAGATTATGCTCGTAACAGAGCTCAGCATATGCCATGCAGGTGCGCGTAATCGATGTGGTATACTTCATGCTGTAAATGTAACCAGACCTGAACGAAGATGCCGGATCATATTTAATGTATCACTATTCGGCAGAAGTCCCAGTGTGTTTACATTATGCTAGGGCACATGGCGACAGGCCTTCTAGCTTACATTTTCCACTGTTTTGGATGCTGTTTTTTGTATTTAGGTTTCACACTCAGCTGTCAGTATTTTCAGCCGAGGTATTGTGCGGGAGTTCCCACCGTGTCCTGCGTGCTGCCTTCCTTTACCGACATTCTTAGAACTGAGAAAGTGTGACAGCAAGTATTATAACATGGCGGTCACCCGTCATGGCCGTCACCTATAACGTTGTCAAGTTTTCAAGTAGCTCTTTCACTGCTGTCATTTAAAAAATTTAATTAGAGATTGATGGTCATCTTCGCCTTAATTTTTATGGTTGAAACAATATGGGTATGGCAAAACCGGGAGCTCAAGTGTGGCATGCAAAAAAAAAAACAAAAAAAAACGCTACCCCTGCTCAATCTCGATACCGTAACATGCAGCTGCCGCAAACTCTTGGCAAATGGGCAAGGGTGGCGTTCGTTCAAGTCCCCGTGGTGATATCGATTCAAGAGGGCGGCTATTCCCGATGTCGATAGCGCACCTGGGATGTTGTGAAATAATGGTCCTCGGTGATAGGACTACCGTACGAGCGATTCTGGTACTATCACAAGCGAAGGACTTCCGGGAAGTAGCCCGATATGGGCTTTGTCGGTCTATAGCTAGTACTGGTATAGCCGATGACCGAACTCGTGACACCGCAGTCATAGATCCCTGAAACCTATTCCGTCCGATGCTGCTTATGAATATATATGTTATTGCATATTGAATATTTGCTGAAATCTGTATAGGCAGCCCTGACTGGGAGTCCCGGTCAGGCCCCTATGACAGAGAGACAGACTCCTAGGCCAACACTGGACTGCTGACTGATCTATAGGTTCGTGCTGTGACACACGCTGTGTCACAGGTAGGCTAGACTCCGAAACCGTCCGAGACCGTTCCGGGTATATCTAGCTTAGGGTTTATTTATCTTATGAGTTTATCCACACAGTTCGGGAGTTTCTGATATCTAGTGAACTAGGATATTCCAGTAGGTCGTGGCCCCATCCACGCTTTTATTCCACTTGCTGATTTGGCCATGATTGGCTAAACGGCCGCTTGGAGAGGTGGTGCGCGCGGGCGCGTTTGGGTGCGACTAGGATTTATGGTATGAATTGTTTGCGGTAAGCAACTGGGAGTGGCGGCCATGGGTACCGCGCCTCGTTACGGACTAGTCTTAGCAATGTTCGGATCCAGTTTTGCACCGGCATTGGCCCTGCTGGTTACTGTTTTCTGGGCTGGTGTTCGCGACACCTTCGACTTCGAGGACATCTTCGAGTGCCCCTCGCCGCTCTACTCCCTTAGCTCTTCTCCGCTGCTGACCATTACCATTTTCCCGCTACCACACCCGACCGCGCGACCGCGTACCACCTCCCCTCTGGCTTTTCAGAGTATGGGTATGTTGACCCGAGCGAAGAAGTCCCTGGACAGGGACAGTGACATCGACGCCTCACTGAGGCTATTAGACGGGGTTCGGAACAGTCCGACGGTGCGTACGCCAATTGTTCCGACCTCCGCTCCAACTTCCAACGAGGATGCAGACGTGGCGACCAGGAAGTACTTACAGGAGCAGAGCAAGCTGGTTGACGACATCTACAAAGCGCGTCTACACCGCCAATGGGCCAACGAAGGGTGTCCGCGAGGATGTCCTTGGGGACAAGAAGCACCACTTCCGCGGTACGGACGACGCTGGCCTCCTCTCCGAGCTGGTGGTGCAGCTGCGTACGGAGTTTCATTCGGCTGGACTGGAGCTGGCATCCTTTGACCTCAACGACCCTCTGGCTCATGTGGTGACCAAGGTCAACGGCTTGCTCTTCGACGTTCTGGCTCTGGTTATCGAGAAGCACAGCAACGCCTACGTCTGGTTGACTGGCACCGACGCCTCGTCTGACCGTGATGGACGGCGAGCCTTGGTGGACATCATCAAGGGCTGTGTACCGGTGGCGCTACGTGAGTCGCACCAGGAGGAGCACGCCGCGTTGCGTTATCCCGCAGACACTGACCCGCAGCCCATCTTGGCTCGGGAACAGCGTCTGGTGCGGGATAACACAGCTACGGACTGGACGCCCACCGAGGAGACCAGGAAGCTATCCCTGTACAACCGGCTGGACCCGGTGTTTTACACCGCGGTCAAGGTGCGGTATCCTCTCTCGGCCGATCTCGCGCATGTCTCCTTGGCGTCTCTCCGCTCCCTTGTGGTGGAGATTTATCAGGCTTGGGCGCAGACGGGGGCGGGGAAGGCAGTCTCGGGCAAGAGCGGCATCTTGCGCAGCTCTCCAGCACCGAGTACGGCGCCCTCCTCAACAAGATCAACGAGCTTCAGGATTTGCTGCGGCAACAGCGCGGGACGGACGCGCTGCCGGCGCAGCAGCAGCGGCAGCAGCCGCAGCGTCAGCAGCGGCAGCAGCAGCAGCGCGGTACGCAGCGGGGATTCCGTGTCGGCACGCACCCGCTGCCTGCGGTCGGTTTCGACCGTGACGACCAGAAGGCGAAGCCCTTTTGCGGGAGGTGCAAGAAGGCGGGAAAAGGTGAGCAGTACCACTTCTACCGCGACTGTCCGTTGGGCGGGCGTCAGCATCCCCCGCACTCGGCCGCGGCATTCTGCATTCCCATCGACGAGGAGGACGCGGAGGGGGTGCGTGCATTGGCCATGTGTGCCCTGTTCCAGCAGGCGGCGGATGATGGGGCTGAGGCTTTTGCCACTGCGGCATCTACGTACGGGCCGCCTGCGGTACTCTGTGCGGGTGCGGTGGGCGGGATCGACGTGTCCGCCTACGGCTTCACGGTAGAGCCGCAGCAGCCTGCTGACGAGCCCGCAGGTGACGACATTCATCAGCGGCTGGACGATCTCGCCGCGGAGGTCCATGCCGCGGCAAACTGCAAGGTGCACTACACCCACGCATCCTTCCCACCACCAGCGGTTCTCGAGCCGCATGCATCGGCTCTGGTGTGCGGCCCCGCGGCAGCGGGGAACATGCCGGAGGAGCAGGTTCCGGCAGGTGGTGCGGCGGCATCGGCATCCGCCGTGCCGGCCCCTGCTATACCTGTCTCGCAGGAGGAGGATGTGAAGCCCGTGCCGGGTGACTGCCACGACGGACGGTGAGTTCCATGGGTTCGTTCAGACTGTCAACCACGCCGCCATCGCGCCGGTTGACCTCACCGGCTACGACACCGACGACTACGAGGACTTTGCCGACGGCAGCTTCCGGCTGGAGCCGCGGGGTTCGCCTCCGTCGGCCAATCATGTTTCCGGGCCAGCACCCGTGGACGAGCAGAGGACCTACGGTTGTGGGAAGCCGCCCTGGGGCTTTCCTGCCACGGTTGGGCCATGGGGAATTCCTTTCCTCCTTTCCCTCGTTCTTTGCATCTCGATCATGGGGGTGGCGGCCGTGCCCGATGCTCAGTCGGCTGCGGGGTTGCCTTCGCCTGGTGGTGATCTCGATTGGGAGACTCCGTCAATTTTCTCCACGAATGAATTTGTTGAATCCGTGATCCCGGCTCAGGGTTTCTTTGTGGCTGACAATGTGCCACCGCTTGAGCCGCCTGAGCCCCCTGACCTCTTTTAGAACCTTGCTCAGGCAGATTTGAGCTTCGGCATGGCCTTCTTCTACGGTGTGGCTCTACATGAGATAGGTCCTTTCGGGAACCCTCCCTTCGGGTCGGACTTGATTGAGACCACCGCTGGCTACTTTGGTGCTGTCGATTGACTTCGTGTTCACTCTGGATGCACACCAACATGGTGGTGTGCGGAACTCCGGTGACTTCAACAATTTTTCTGGTTTATGCTTTTGCTTTTGACATCTACAAGTTACATTCTGGCTTGCTAGCTCGGTGCTTTTCAGTTGTTTAGCGGGTGCACAATGCCCGTAGGTTTCTGCACCTGTGCTAGCTAGAGGGCTTCCAATTTGTGTTTCAGAATTGCACAGTTGGATTAGCAGTAAGGTCTGTCAACCTGGCTCCTGCCCTAACTTATCTTACATTATCTGACTCTCCTAGACAGTCACCACCCACAGTGCTGGGGTGGTGTGCTGAAATCTGTATAGGCAGCCCTGACTGGGAGTCCCGGTCAGGCCCCTATGACAGACTCCTAGGCCAACACTGGACTGCTGACTGATCTATAGGTTCGTGCTGTGACACACGCTGTGTCACAGGTAGGCTAGACTCCGAAACCGTCCGAGACCGTTCCGGGTATATCTAGCTTAGGGTTTATTTATCTTATGAGTTTATCCACAGAGTTCGGGAGTTTCTGATATCTAGTGAACTAGGATATTCCAGTAAGTACTACTTCTATTATAAAATGTATTGTATAACATGTGTTGTAACGTAACCCTTTTCTATTGTAAGATAATGATATTTTGTTCTTCATGCCTTAACCACTTGACTCCCCGAAGTGCACAATATGTTTAGATAGCAGGTTCAGCCAACCTATCTATTTATCAAATAAAACATTTTGGGATTTTTTATGCTAATGTTGACCTCCGGTAAACCATACCTTGATGTACTAAACCCCTTAAATGACTGTTTTGGTACACGTCGGGTACATGTCCCGTACACGTCGGGTACATGCCTAGTACATGTCCCGGGTACATGTCGGGTACATGTGCACGGGACATTCCAAAATTTGTAGGGTAAGATGAAAGATCTCCATGTGCGTCAGTCATCCATCGACCCATCAGACTGTCCAAAACATCGGACCGTCCGATTTCGCGTGCTAATGGATTGTGTCGCTAAAGCGATGGATCCAAGCGCGAGCGCGAGCGCGATACTGTCATCATGTCAGGTCATTGGCTCACCGCAGCGGAAAGCGTGGCATCGAGACAGTTCTAACCACAGAATCATGGTCGACAATCGGCTTCATGGATTCGACGATTCAAATATTTCTTAGCTCGGCCGCCAGTTCATTTTTCTTTCAGGCGCACACAACAGCCCGTGGCACGCTGCTTTGCTGGTTTGTGTTTGCTGTTGTAAATTCCTTGTCAGTGAACGCATGTTTCCAAAACTTCGTTGCTTTGTTTTCACAGTCTTGCAGTATGATTTGGTTTCGGCTCTTCGCTTCAGAATTGAATGCTCGGATCCGCCCATCGGGTAATGTGGCCCGCGGATTGGGTTCGATTCTCAGATTCTAATTAGCGCGCGAAACGTTCCTGCGACGCCAGCGACATCTTTTTAATTGTGGCTGTCGTTGCATTTTAGTTTATTCGTCATTTCGGATGGTGGGATGCGCAGTTATTCTGATTCGTGTTGTTATTCTGATAGTGTTGTCATAGCGAGCTGTTTTATGATCAGATTGACGTACGAGTGCTTGGAGTCCGTCGGGTATTTTAGCCGTCGGGTTGGGTTCGATTCCCAACATTTCTGCTAACTCGCGGACTGTGTCATTTACTCATTTTGCGGCACGAGCTTCCGAGGATTGATAGCGTGGGGGGCAGTAAGTTGACTTCCGGGGATGCCGACCCCCGCCAAAATGCAAGTGGGGGGGCTCACCCAAGCTAGACAGAATGCAAGTTCTAGGGGGGTCCGAGCACACGCCCTTGCCTCAGAACAACTTCAATGTTCAACGAAAAAGTCGGGAATGTTCGAAACGAATTCGCGCCTGCGGCGCATAATAATATCATATGTGAGGCGATAGCGCGGGGCACTCCCACCCCCACCATCCTGGCGTGAATAGTCCGCGACCGTGATGGTGGTATTGTGGGACACTCCCGCCCGCCCCGCGCGCGCGAAGGATGGTGGTATCGTCTATCGTGGGGCACTCCCGTCCGCCCCGCGCGCGTGATGGCGGTATCGTGGGGCACTCCTGTCCGCCCCGCGCGCGTGATGGCGGTATCGTGGGGCACTCCTGTCCGCCCCGCGAGCGTGATGGTGGTATCGTAGGGCACTCCCGTCCCCCGCGATCGTGATGGTGGTATCATGGGGCACGTATCGGGGGCACTCCCGCCCGCCCCGCGCGCGTTATGGTGGTATCGTGGGCACTCCCGCTCGCCCCGCGCGTTATGGTGGTACCGTGGGGCACTCCCGTCCGCCCCGCGCGCGTGATGGTGGTGTCGTGGGGCACTCCCGCCCGCCCCGCACGCGTGATGGTGGTATCGTCGTGGGGCACTCCCGCCCGCCCAGCCGTGTGCGCGAGTGCAAGTTCTAGGGGGGGGTGCTGACCCCCCAAGGACAAAAAGTAACTCCTAGGGGGATGCTAAGCCCCCATGGGAAAAAATCAGTTCTAGTGGGGGGTATTTCCAACCCCGTTACCCCCCCTGCTATAAATCCTCGGAAGCTCCACGTGCTTCCCTTCACCTTCTTACTTTGGGGAAAAAGGGTGAAAACCCCACGCGTTTTGTGTCACCACTCCACGCTGTGTTTTGCTCCACGTTTTTCGTGTCACCGCTCCATTAGATAACGTGGAAGTGGCCACATTGAAATTAATTTTTGAGCTCGCCGACCGCCCCGAGGTCCCAAAAGACGCCGACTTGGACCCAATTATGTGCCAATTATGCCAGGAGAATTGCGCACAACTCAAAACCCTGATCCTTGGGTTAACAAACGCAATTATTACCACCGGAGTTTTCCCGGATGCTTTTTTGAACGGGGTGATAGTTCCTCTATTTAAAAAGGGGGACAACAGAGACCTCAACAATTACAGAGGCATCACCCTATTGCCGATTTTATACAAATTGGTTACTAAGATTATCAACAATAGGATGATGAAGGTTATTTCAAATTCGAACGGTATGTCCGATATACAGGCGGCCGGACGTCCAAACTTTAGCTGTTTGACGCAAGTAAATGTACTTCAGAACGTGATCAAGCACGCGCACAGACACAACAAGCCTCTCTACATATTGTCCACGGACGTACGGAAGGCATTCGACACAGTAAATTTCGATGCTTTCTTGAACTCGTTATCGCATATCGGCTTTGACGAAAAGGTTAGACATATGATCCACAATCTTCAGCGGTCTGGTTTTAATTGTACTGTACGCTCGCCTATGGGATACACCGAGTTTTTCCCCGTCGAGCAAGGTTGCAAACAAGGGTGCGCTCTTTCGCCATTGCGTTTTAATATTGTATATGATATCTTCCTTAAGTTTATTGAGCACAATAACATGGGTTATAAGTGGGAAGTCAAACACGCCAAAATACCTGAAGGGATGAGGCGGCAAGGCGACACCGGAAATATTTTGAATATCCCAGGTTGCGCATTCGCGGACGATAATCTTATTATGAGCGATGACCCGAACGAATTTAAGAAAATGATTGGCCTTTTCTCAGTATTTTTGAAGGCTGTGGGATTGAACCTAGGGCCATCGAAGTGTCACTATACGACGTTCATCCCGAACGGCGAAATCCCACCGGATATCTGTGTACCCGACCACATGGGCAATGCATGCGCGATTCCACACAGGCCGAATACGATACCGTTCGAATATCTAGGATACCTTATGGTAATTGGCGATACCAACATGGGGGCCGCCGCAATTTGGAAACATCATAACATGAAGTTGGTGAGAAAATTTACAAAAGCTATAGAGAGAATGGAATTAAGTTCCTTCCGCCAGACGGAGGTGGTACGCATTGTGAACGCGGACATTCATAGCATTCTCGGATACTTTTTTGCAGGGAATTGGATGGCGATGAAGACGGCAGGGAAGAGAAATGAAGAAGGGGATGCCTCGTGTAATACGGTGAACGGGTTAAGCCAGGCGGTCTGGGAATTGGTTAGCAAAAAACTCAAATGCATGCTATGCACCCCTCGGGGGGCAGTTTTCAACAAATCCTCGGGACGGGGTTTTGGCGTCGATAACGTAATGGCGACATATTACACCTCGAAGATAGATAATTTGCTGCACGCGGTGCATTCTCCGAGTAAATACTGTTATATAACCACAATTGATACGATAAAGGAGCTGAGGGCCGAAACGGGTTGGAATCTACTAAATGGGGAGACGGGTAACCAAACGAATAAGATGCCGTCAGTTCAGAAATGCCAGACATATCCGGCGTATTTGAGAGAGGCTGGAATAGGGCTTGCTAAAAATAAACTGACTATCGAATATAACCCACACCACGCTGACAGACATGGATGTACGTTGCGAGATTTCTTAGGGATTTCGATCAAGGCGTTTTCTCGTGCCCAAGACCTCAGAGACTTTATAGGAAAATGCGGGCATTGGTCGATTGCGAGTATTTTCCCCCTCGGGAGCGCAAAAGGAGGCCCACTTGACAGATGCATGTCCCAAGAGGCACCGCCGACTTCTCAGATTTCTTTTAACTCTTTTAAGGACATGTTGGATATCGACTTAGGGAACTCGATTGTTGCGCGCCAACTTAACGTCGAATCACGCGCCCGGCTTATATGCATTGTGTGGGATTTGTGTCGAGAGTATAAAAACAAACCATGGAACTGCCCTATCACATTGTCCGCCACGGGCATCCTGCGTGATACAAACGATGGTGTATTTTTCTCGACAAGTTTGGATCTAGCGACCGATGGTAGTTTCAACCCTCTTACTAACAAGGCTGGATGTGCCGTCATCGGTGAAGGTGTGGCCTTGAGCTCCTCTATTCCGGGAGAACAATCGCCTGAGCGTGCCGAGGCGTATGGCATATTACACGCATTACTAATTCAGAAACTAGAATATGATTTGACGATCCACAGTGACTCTAAGCGATCCATAAAATATATAGATAAAGTGCGAGTGTCGGAAGACCCGCGCTTGTGGAAGACTTTGCCGAATTATTCGATGTATCTTCTCATCGTGCGCATTATTGATAAACGCCGGGTTTTGGGGGCCTACACGCATATCAAACATGTCAAGGGTCACACTAAGAATATCGATATGACAAGTAACTTGAATCGGGAGGCTGATGCCATCGCAAGAACGGCGAGAGATGCACCGTGCTTGTTTAGAGAGCCTTTTATATATCTGCCTCGTTTGTATCTAAGAAAAGAGAACCACGAGACTTCGCAAGATAGAGGTCCTATCATTAGGACACACGCTTCACACAGTTTTGTGTATTCGATGTTGGACGATGCGATGCTCCGGGAGGCGTTAGCCAAAACGAAAGATACAAGTCATCTGCGGTATCTGGTAAGAGATGACATGTGGGATGAGGCGTCGCGCAAAGGTTGGGCGGGGCTATGTAAACAAGATATTTTTATGGCAAAGTTATCGGTAGGCAGTCTCCCCACACCTAGGAATATTCAAGTGACAAACATGCGAAACTATCCTGATTTATATCCGAGATGTCATTGTCCTTTACATCCTAATGACGAGGCTATCGCCAATGAGCATCATATATTGAGTATGTGTCCAGCGATCGCATCCGTGCGTATCAAAGGATTAGAGGTGCTAACTGAGAAGTTAAATGCTTCACTCCCCCCGGGCGGCACGAGACTTGACACAACCTTGCTGGCGGCGTGGTTCTCACCTAGGCACCGTGGGGATTTCTTGCATGGAAGGATTCCGTTATCGTTAAAGGAATGGTTGATTCACCACTACACATATAAAGTTGCAGGACAATTATGTTCCCGATTGCAAACCTGGGTTCGAGATTTCTATTTTGAACTTTGGTGTTCATACACGGATATAATGGTCAAACGCGAATGCACACTAGCACAGCGGGTACACAAGGTTTATGGCAAAAGTGTAAAGGAAATGGGACGTTTCGTCACGTAGAGCGGCCGTCGCGTTATGATATTTTACGGAGTTACAGTGACCGTAGCATTACCTTGTGGGGCATAGTTATGAACAAACTAATATACCTTGGTGCTAAAAATATGAAACTTTGTCTGCCCGTCTATAACCAATTTGCCTACTATAATAGCACATTCTGTTATCATTATGTTGCATTTTTGAACCGAAATTAGCCGAATGAATAGCGTTGTCGACTCGGGTCTTGACATATAAACCAACAACAGGCGCGTAGGACCCTCCCTCTCCCCGGTGACATCAAATCCCCACCCCCACCCTGAGCTGGTCCCACAGAGGGTCGCGACTACTCTGATTGGGCTCGAGTATCACAAAATTAGTTAACGCTGGACATCGGTCGGCGAAGGGGGGGGGTGTGGGGGGTGTGGTTGGCAGGTACGGTTGTGCGGAGGAGAAGGAGATGGTCGGTCATGTATAGTGCGCGGAGATTATTAGTTGCTAGCTATAGTTATTGCTCATCCGTGGAGATAGTAGCGGATGTCCTGTTGTGATTTGCAGTTAGCCTAGTCTACAAGCCTTGTTTGTTGATTTGGACGTTGAGTTTTAGGGGTAGGAGACACCGTAAATTATTTGGTAGCCGGGGGCCGTCCGGGATAATAAAAATATTAGTCACCGCTCCACGCATGTGACATATGTCATATCACGGTCATTCGCGAAGGACCGTCGCGTCGTGCCGATGCCGTGTCCCGTGCGTGTGTCGCAGAACACTCCTCCCCTCCGCTCGAGGAGGAGGAATGCATTGTCTCGCCCCGCTCGTGTCGTGCAGGCAGATGCAAGCGAAGGGCAAGGGCTGAGGATAGCGGCAGTTGCATATAGTTTAGGAGCATATGAAAAATATTTTCGTTCAGAAATAGTTTTTATGTGCTTCTAGGCTCGCTTAGGTACTGATATCGCTGACGGGAAGGGCGGGTCGCAAGCATCTTTGAAGCATTCGCGTTTCAAAGATGCGTTTTGTATTTTGGGTGCGACTACCCAAATTACAAATCAGCCGAGCGCTTCCCGTTAGCGCGGGGTATTCAGCATCAAACTGTTGCATATTCATAAGGTTGCGACTTAGGATCCAAGCGCACAAAGGCATCGGGCGAGTATCTTGGACACGAACAAGATTCTACAAGCCTTGTTTTGGGTTTGGGTTTGAATCTACCCAGACCCAAAACTGCCTAGCAGAATAGGAGTTCTCGTGCGTCTTAGCACGCGAAACTCCGCATAAATATTCATAACAGTAATATGAGTTGCGCTCCCGTCGTTCAAGGTCTAATGTTGAGAACTCGCGAGACGAGAGTATGTCAACATCGTGCGTTTTGGGTTTCGGTTTGAATCTACCCAAACCCAAAACTGCCTAGCAGCATAGGGGTTCTCGTGCGTTTCAGCACGCGAAACTCCGCACAAATGTTCAAAACAGTAATATGAATTCCGCTCCCGATGCTCAAGGTCTGATGTTAAGAACTCGCGAGACGAGAGTATGTCAACACTCGCGAGACATGTTTTGGGTTTGGGTTGGACTGACATGTCTCGTAGGATATCAATCTGTTTCACCTATGCTTCAACCCAAGCCCTGTGCTTCACAAGATAAGTTCATACTACTGATATGAATATTTGTGATGAGTTTCGTCGGTTGAAACGCACGAGAACTCAAGCGGTGCGAGGCAGTTTTGGGTTTGGGTAGATTCAAACCCAAACCCAAAACGCACGATGTTGACATACTCTCGTCTCGCGAGTTCTCAACATTAGACCTTGAACGACGGGAGCGCAACTCATATTACTGTTATGATTACTTATGCGGAGTTTCGCGTGCTGAAACGCACGAGAACTCCTATTCTACTAGGCAGTTTTGGGTTTGGGTAGATTCAAACCCAAACCCAAAACAAGGCTTGTAGAATCTTGTTCGTGTCCAAGATACTCGCCCGATGCCTTTGTGCGCTTGGATCCTAAGTCGCAACCTTATGAATATGCAACAGTTTGATGCTGAATACCCCGCGCTAACGGGAAGCGCTCGGCTGATTTGTAATTTGGGTAGTCGCACCCAAAATACAAAACGCATCTTTGAAACGCGAATGCTTCAAAGATGCTTGCGACCCGCCCTTCCCGTCAGCGGTCTTAGTACCTAAGCGATCCCAGAAGCACATAAAAACTATTTCTGAACGAAAATATTTTTCGTATGCTCCTAAACTATATGCAACTGCCGCTATCCTCAGCCCTTTCCCTTGCCTTTGCCCTTGCCCTCGCCCTTGCCCTCCGCTTGCCTTGCTTGCGCTCGCTACCATTTTTCAGGATCTGACCGATCTGACCGAGCGACAGATGACATCGCGACACGAGCGGGGCGAGAACATTCCTCCTCCTCTGTGTCACAGAAACGAAACGAAAAGCGACATGACATGAGATGACGCACGTGGAGTCGTGACACGAAAAATGTGGAGTAAAACACGGCGTGGAGTGCTTACACAAAACGCGTGGAGTTTTCACCGGTCACCCTTACTTTGGTATGTCCTTTTTCACTGCATCGTCCGCCCTTATGCTTGCGCGAATGCGGGTTGTTACATATTTCCACCGACTCTGCAGATTTGTGCGTGTGGGGATTATCGTGTTTTTGCGCCCGAAGATGCAAACTAGCCGAACGGTAGCCGTTGCACATTCTAACGGATTAGTGGTGGCTTTAGGATCTGTGTTGTGTAGTTTTAGTTGTTCCGGTCGTTCATAGATACATCTTGCATTTTGTAATCAGTGTAATCACATTTATAAACCTGTAGGTAAGAATAGTGACCAAAATAACATTTACTTCCAAGCCGTGTCATTGTAATAATATATCGCTCGCGATGCTGCATGTTTGCTCACGATGCTGCGTGTTTGCTTGCTTGTACTAAGTTGTTAATGTGATTTGTAGAAATAGTAGACCGACCCGTTACCCGGTTATAACCCCGAAACCCCGCCGCGCCGTATAACCGGTTAGAGGTTTCAGAAAACCTAGCTCGAACCTGCAACGTAAAATGAGCAAAGCAGCAAAAACCAAGGGGTATACGATAATGTATACTTGTCTGCCTCTTGCAGAAAGCAGGCAATAAACCAGACGAGAGAGAAAGTGTCGCACCCGCTGCATCAAAGATAGTTCATACTAGATACTTCACTACGCTAAGTACCGCTAACGTTACAAGCCTAACGTCTGGTTGTAAGCAAAGGGGGCATCTGAGTGGAAGCGTGGTGGGCCCATAACCTACCGGAATATCCTAGTTCACTAGATATCAGAGGGTCCCGAACTGTGTGGATAAACTCGTGATAAGATAATAAACCCTAAGCTAGATATACCCGGAACGGTCTCGCAACGGTCTCGGATACTAGCCTACCTGTGACACAGCTTGTGTCACAGCACGAACCTATAGATCAGTCAGCGGTCCAGTGTTGGTCCTAGGGGTCTGTCATAGGGGCCTGCACCGGGACTCCCAGTCAGGGCTGCCTATACAGATTCCAGCATCTACGTCTCGTGTTTCTCGTCTGTTCAATTGCTCATGCGATGAGACACCCTTGTGATGCCACACCCCCACCCTCACTCACTGAGGTGTGTGTCGTGATCTGCTCAGACCGCTCTGACTGCCTACGTGGCAGTTATGACCTCTGACGGACTCGGGTAAACTAGCATTTAAATCATTTGTCTGCGCGCAGACTACCATTAAATCATTTGCCTACGAGCAGACTACCATGAAATCATTCATTTGCCTACGTGCGTGCATACTACCATATATGGCATTTGCCTACGCGCATACTACAATTAACCCTATTTTTTATTACCAATGCGACGATGATTTATCACACCAACACCACGAATCAAGTATTTTGGGTTATTGGCAACATGGTGTAAATGATTCATGCGAGTAAGTGAACGTACCCGCATCGATCATGCATAGAGTGGAGATTACGAGCATTATTGATCCCCTACAAATGGATTCAACGTGCGGCTTTAGGGTCCAGACTTTCTTTCCCGAATGTGAGCTATGTTTTAATAGACCGTTGCTTTGTAGCTAAAATTTACCTATCGGGATCGGCAATGCCAAAGCTACCCACTTCGAACATTATGTTATTCCATATGATTGCATCCATATCATTATATTGCCAAATCAACAATATGTTATGAGCGGTCAATCATGATGCTATATTCTCAGAATATAAGCCCACTACACGCAAATATCACCAATCATCTAGAGCTTTGCTATATGTACTAATTGCACACATCTTTGACAATAAAATTACATGTTTGTCCATAGCCATGGAACTACACACCAATTTTTTATATGGCACAAATGTTTAAATATGAGTTTAGTGTTATTCCTTGATGACCCTCAATTCCCACTTGTAGTTGCTTGTATGTTTGCTATGGAAGCTAATACAATTTAGCACACACAGATGACCACAAATGAGGAGAATAATATAACAAACAAAACAACTATTGTCCTGCAAATTTAGAGCAAACACCAAATTTTTTTCTTCTTTCACAGGACATTTGAGATCCCTCACTCTCCTACTGGCTGGTTGGCGAAGATTGTTAATGAGGCGCTTCCCACTGTGTTTCTCCTGTAGCTGGATTGAAGTAATAGGGCGTTCCAGACTGCTCATCAAAAGCAACCTGAAGAAACACGGGAAGTAAGCACAGTGCAACAGCAAACAACGCAACCATTTACACTTCAGCAGTCACAAAAACACTCACTTGAAACCAAGAAATATCAGAAACTCAAAATCTGAGACATCCGAGAACTCTATCACCAAACAGTGCCAACAAGCAGGATAGGATATCCTTGCATTTTCGTTTTCACCTGCCAGTTTGCTGCTGGTGCAGTTGGCGGAGCTCCCGGTGACGAAGGCGAAGCAGGTTCAAGGTGATAGCCACCCCTATCAGTTGGCCTCTCAGAGCGCTCACTTCGAGTCTCGTCTCGTCTCAAAGACATCCTACTTAACCCCTCTTCTAGCTGTGCCGCCAGCTCTTCGTGAGTGCGCCTGCCACTAATCATTCTGGAGGCACCTCGCTGAGGGGAATCAAGCTTGATGACGTTCTCAATCTCTTTTACCCAAGCCAGTTGCTCGGCCTCGGTGCTCGCGACAAAATACTGCGAAGGTCCATCTTTCACTTTGAGCTCGAATGAAAATGGTTTTGCTATCTTGACGTCGTCGATCACATGCACAGTATTTGCACTGGAAATTTTGATGACCCCGCGCGGCTTACTATCCGCAGTCACGTTGGCATCCTTGAACCGGAAGATGTACCCCTGCTTGAGCACAAACCATCTCTTACGCCACGTTTTGATGTGTTCGCCTTGGCCCATTAGCCAGCCCTCATGCTCCGCGTCCTGCCAAAACATGATGCTGGCAGAGTCGTCTTGCGTTGCCTCAGCCGACGCATCCCCTTCAGCAGCCGCGCTGTCACCTCGGCCGCGTCCGGCAAGAAAGTTGATGAAAGAGTTTCCACGAGAGCGGGGCTGCGCCTCTGTGCGGGGCTGCAGGGAGCTCGCCGGCACATCGGCTCCGTGAAGTTCACACAGTTGTAAGCACGAACACGTGAGCAGATCCAGGATTGACCGGGTCACAGTGTCCGTACCCATGATGCGTACGGTGCACTCCGCATGGTCCACAGGTGACTTGGTCCAGAAGGTGAGTACGGTCGGCTCCCGCAAAGCCCAGCGACTGATGGTCTCGAGAGGGTAAACACGCATCGTCAATTTCTCGGCCTCGTCCATGAGCTGGATTCCATCCATCCCGACCTGTACCACCACTGACTCGGGCTCCGCCTCCTCACTCGGTATAACCGTGACGTGAAACCGCTCGGTGTTGCCCTTATTTCCTTCTGGCTTCGTTCGTTCGGGCGAAGACCTCCGCGGAGACCTTGAAGACTGCGAGCGCGAAGTCTCGCGATAGTGAAGGTCTGCGTCGGACCGATCACCGCCGTAGCTTGCATACGGACTCTGGTCATAGCCTGGGTACTGACTCTGGTCATAGCTTGGGTACTGACTCTGGTCATAGCTTAGGTACTGACTCTGGCCATACTGTGTTTGGGAAGGAGGGTATGCGTCGTGACTCACATAGCTACTGTAGTCGTTTGGCGAGGAAGCATTGGAAGGTGCATACGGAGAACGCACGTTGGCTTGAGTTGAGTACTGTGCAGAATATGCCTGGGTTTGGTGGGCGGAGTAGTCCAGAGCTGCACCATATGGCGAGGCTATGGGCTGTCTTGCTGGATCTGCAGCGTAGCTTTGAGGCAAAGAGTTTGGTCCCTGCAGCTGTCCCCAGTCAGGCTGTGAAGGACGCTGCTGTGCCCCATATTGCTGTATGGGGACGTGCTGTCCAGTATAACCGTATGGAGAAGTGTTTTCAGGAACGCCCACTCCGGATGCTTGAGGGGCACCTGCGCCACTGTAGGAGGGATGATACCCGTTTGCAGCTGGATACGCTCCCTGGCCATTGTAAACTTCTGCGGGCTGGGTGTACGGTCTAGGAGGGTGAGAATACTGTGTGTGTTGCGGGTGCTGAGACGTATACGCGTAGTTAGCCATATTATGTTGGAAGAATCTTAGTCTAAACGTCAGTGTGAAGAAATGCAGAATACAGATATTTCCTGCAAAGAACGGAAACGCAAGCTTCAAACCAGCTGACTTCTTCAGGGTCGGCTTGCGACTACACTTACAGTAAACGTACTGTGCAGGGGTGAAGAGAGCCAGCAAATAGTCGCGTTGTGACCAGTTCTTCTGACAGAATCTTACCAAGTCCTAACAGGAACAAAATTTGACACCTAGACTGCCTAGACACAACTTTCAGCTTCCTTTACACACGTACACCCTTCACACGTCACTAAAACTAAACAAAGATCGCCCATCGCTGAACGTCTTAAAAGCCTCTTATTCAACCCTAGGGCCTTCCAAAGGTTGCTTAACTCATTCTTTGTCGAAATCCCTTGGAAATAACGACGTAGCTAAGTTTCAAAATACAACCTTGGACTTGCTTGGAAGAAAGCCAGCTAAAATAGAGAGTCGACATAAAGGAGGACGAAGGAAAAAGGCAAAATGGAATATACACATAGCCTTCAAGGAATAAATAATAGCAACAAAAGTTAATAAAAAAAGAGCCGCGCTCTTCTTTCAAGCTTGCTTGCAATGCAGGGCAAGTCGCGAGTATCTTGCCCTAAATCGTGAGCGACGTTTGTTTCAAGGGGCGGTACTAACCTTGTATTCGGAAGTGTTCGAAGTGTCTCGCTTAAGACAAAATCGAGATATCAAAATTTATTGGTTAGTTTCCCAAGCCTCCAAAAGAAGATTATGCGAATAAGTCTGCAGTCTGGAGCTTGGTGACAACCTCACAAAGCCTTTCCTGTTTCCGTTTTCGATTCTTTTTAATGGTTATGCCTAAACCTCTGCTCTTTATGTTTTAGGACCGAAGCAAATTACCTTACCCCACCTTTCTTTACCTTACTTAAACAAGCAAACCGCGAATAGCAGAGCGGGATGATGACACTGTGACGACACTGTGTCAGCGTCATCTGTCAGTCATGAACTCGTGATCGAACTGATTTTATATAAACCGAGTTTACAGTTTTTAAAAAACTGTGTTTGACCTTTGCTTTCGCTTTGAGTTTGTAGTCTTTCATTTCACTCATCACTGCACTGTTTGTATCAGATTCTTTGTATAAATACAAAATATAAACGAATGATGAGATGATCGAACGATCAGATTCAGATGGCCTACAGGTGAACAGGCCTAGCGGAGATCTCAAACATTGAGATCGACCAAGCCTAGTACGTCTCAGTAGTAATAGAAATACTATAAATAGAGCTCTACTATACGTAGGAAAGACGACCCAAATCACTACTGTGACATAGTGACTTAAATTTTACCCCGGGGACCCCAAATTGGACCCCGGCTACCGAACGGTCATAAACAGTCCACGTCCCGCGAATCGCAAACAGGAGGCAAACGTCCAAAGATTCAACCTGAACTAGCACCTAGAGATGGCCAGGACAATCACCTCTACCCCCATGATCGAGACAATCTATAAATCCTAACAGGTAGCCTAGCCTCCGCGCACTCCACGGCCGTCACCTTCCCCTCCCCGCATCCTACCTGCACCACCCCCCCAACCCCCCTAGTCGAGCACACTCATGAAGGGGGTGACTTTGTGTCACTGACAGTCAACCCCCTTTCTGTGTCACCCCTCACTGCGAGTGTCACTTGCAGTCTGACACGTGCTTTCCGACACACACAAAACCCTAAGTAATTGTGTTATAAAAGTGTCTTAGCCGTTTTGCCCGTTCCTGACTGTTTCCCGAAGCTTTGAATATATATCTTAACTATATATATATATATATATATATATCACTCTTCGTGAGGTTATGGGCCCACCACGCTTCCACTGCTAAACCAAAGCGTCAACATATCGCAATATACCGGTGTCCGCAATGGGCGAGCACCGATCTAGCGGGGGCGTAATGTGTGAACAAACACGCAGTCAAGCACTACAAGTCAAGTGCAACACTCACATATGTCAACCGTGAAACCGTGAAGCTATACACAAGATAATACGAAGTGTTATAGCTTCCGCCGAAAGAATGTGATGACAGCCCCTAAGGTGTCAGATGTGAAATGACAGATGCTATGAACTGTCTGACTACCGAAGTCGATATCGGAGATGGCGCTGATGACAGTGAAGAAGTCATAGTAGTCGAACCGTATCGGTGATGACACAGATGATGATGACACTGTCGGCATGCCAAATCCAGCACACCACCTCGAGTGAGGTGGGCAGACCAGAATGAATACACTCATACCAATCTCCAGTCCAGACCAGAAGAAACCACAATCATGCCTGCCAGGGCTGAAAACCCCAAAAAGCTGGACAAAGTCCACACGGTCCTGGCAGGCCTATCAGCTCCCTGTCTCTAGTGCCAATCCTCCACCGGGGGAATAGAGTGCTGCTGTGCCCTGAAGGTCCGCACACCGCGGTGTCATGCAGCCGGATGCTTCGTCAGGGATATGACAAGGAGTACCCGAAGGCAGGTCCAGGTCACCCCGTCACCGTCAGACTTACAGACAAAGGAAGATGTAGGGAGGGTCACAGCGGGTGGAGGCAGAGGCTCTCACGTACGAGACAGGTGCCGGTCACGGGTCCCCGAAGGGTACATAAGGTCGCAGGAGTCAAGGTACGGCATGCAACATTCACATAACAGGTCTTGTGCATGCTTGCTAAACATCTAGGCTAACTGTCATTCTATCGGTTGTTTGTTTTCTGCATATATTCTCAAACCCAAATCATAAAGTACCTGCAACAAAGTACCTGCAAAGCACAGTCAGAAACAAAACCCAAAACAGGACAAATCAGAGGGCACTCACAGTCAGATCATGCTGCTGCTTTCTGAGTAGGCCTCCATGTCGAAAATCCAAAAGATCTGGCAGCCTGAATCACTGCCTTTTGCATATCCATGTAGCTGTCAAAGAGCATGTTGAAGTAGGGCACGGTGTTCTTGGTGGGAGGAACTGGCTTGGTGTAGGGGTCAGCCAAGTTCTTCTCCGAAGGCACCCTCCAGCATATGATCCAGCCCAGTCTGATAAAGTCTCTGAGCATATGGAATCTGACCAGAACATGCTTGATCTTCTGGGACAGTGGGATATTTTCAGCAATAGATCTGCATGCATCATTATCCAGGAGAAGAGGAACCGGAAGCTCCAATCTGGGGCAGGTTGCTGAAGCTGGAAGGTATTCTGTGCTTCTCATATTCTGATAGTCCACTGGCCTGCGGTCTGAATCTGGATAAATCTCGAGTTCATCTGTCACTGACTTGCCATCAGGCCTGACACCACCGACTCCTGTACCCGTAGGTGTAGTGTAATACAGGAGTTTAGTCAGGAGAGTCCCTGGCTGTAATCCAGGGTAGCTGAACGCAATGTCAGTGGCGACCCTCTCGGTCTCAGTGATCTCAGAATCAAGTCCAGTAGTAGAGGGTGGCTGCCCCTGAATAGGGTGTTGTATATAGCCGAAAATTTCTGTCAGCATAAACATGAGAGACACCACCCGCTGAGCTGCAGTAGATGCTGCAACATATTCTGAACCCGTAGAAGATGTTTCTGTGATTGTCTGTCTGACTGTACCGTACTGTAGAATCATACCACAGAAGAATATCACCATGCCAGAGTATGATCTAGCTGAGTTTTCCAGGTCTCTGGCAAGGTCAGCATCGGAGTACACAAACAGTGTGAGCACCCGTGCCGGCCTCTCAGGGTAATAGAAGGCCATTCTGTAGTGTGCTGTGCAGTCCAGATACTGTGCAATTCTGATAAGAGCCTTCATTGAGTCCTCTGAGGGACAGGCCACAAACTGTGACAGGTAGATAACTGCATAGTAGATATCGGGCCGTGACGTCCTGCCGTGCCAGAGCAGGGACCCAAGGATAGACCGGTAGGGTTTTACCAGAGTGAGGTCAGGGTCTACTGGTTTTGATATCACCAGTTTAGAGTCCATAGGTGTACGGAAGGGTCTCTCGGGTATGTTGTTAGCTGTCATAAGGTCTTTAATCTGTCGAGACTGATTTAGGTACACCCCCTGGTCATCATGCTGTACTGTCATCTGAAGGATAGAGGATATAGGACCCAGGTGTTTGGCCTTAAAAGTTGCTCTGAAAGCGGTCCAGAAGGCCCTCTCAAGAGCGCGTGGAACAGGCCATACCAAAGTCATCCACATATACCACACACATAGCCTTAACCGTAGGCGTGTAGATGTAATAGATACAGGCATCATGTGTAGACTGTCTGAATGATTGTCCCATGTATTTGAAACTGAGCATAAACTGTTTAACCATCCTCTGCCATGATGCGCCGGCAATCTTGAGGCCGTACAGCGCATATGAGAGCAGGGCATAGCTGTAGCCCTTAAAGGTATAGCCAGAGGGAAACTGAATCCACACGGGGAACTCAAGCTTAGCATGCATAAAGGCCTGAGACACATCCAGATGTGACACCACCAGCTGGAATAGAGCTGCAAATATGAATAGCAGTCTGAAAGCTGATATCTCTGGGGTAGCCGAAGAGGTCTCCCACGGAAGATAGCCTGTAGTTCTGCTGCCGTCACCAGCCATACGGGCTTTAGATATCTGATAGGGCTTGCCTGCACCAGTAGGGTCAGGTTTGAATGGCATAGACAGTACAAATAGTGTAGTAAGGTACTGTGCATTAGCCGGAGGTGTCCCCAGCTTGAGCTTTTCCTGATTAACCATATCACCAACCTCCTGATCCATAGCTTTCAGCCAGTCTTCAGACTGTGGTGAGGATAGAGCCTGTCTGACACCGTGAGGTAGCTTAATCTCTGGTGCCGAGACCTCAAGCATATGTGTAATAGTAGAGGTAGGAGCATCAGAGAGAAACTGCTCCATGCTGCTGAAACTGCCAAACATGTACTCTGCTCTGAGGTCACTGCTGAGGGTGTCAGAGAAGGGCAGGTAAGCTGCTGAGTGTGTGGACGGAAAGATAATCAGGTTGGCTGGTAGATCAATGTGCCAGCCAGCCGGCTCGTCGGTGCAGGGTTCCAGGATGACACCGTAGGGCCTCCTGTTGCCTCTGTGGGTGGAGATGAGAATAGCACTGTAGATAGGTGCTCTGATTGTCTGACGAGCCTTCACAATAGTCCAGATAGGATAGTGTTCATTGATGCCATTTAGCTTTCTGTAGCAGTCCAGATAGTGTAGAAGGTCCCGGTAGTGCCGACCATCTGATGTTCGTAATACATATCTGACCGCCATAGTCCAGGTAACTGTGCCATCTGTCTGAATAAGCTGAACACATGCGTGTGACTCCTCTCCGTCAAAGAAAGAGCCAATACCATGAACCCTCGAGCCTGCTGTGTCAAAGCTGTCACTGAATGGCTGTGGTCTGTCATAGGATGCATCAAACTCCCGCTCTGCCTGATGTGGGTCTGGAAAGGAGCCCAATATCTCTCCCATGTCCTGATGATTATGAATCCAGTGAGGCTTACCAACATAGTGTATCATATTAGTCTCAGTATCCAGGATCTTATATGCCAGGGAGCTGACTGATACACCGACAAGACGGCCCGACCAGGCCGCCCGCTGGGACTTCCTAGACATGCCAGGCTGTCTGGAGTTCCTCTGCTGCTGAGACATAATGACATAGCAATTCTGGCCGAAGGCCTTCAGTTTTGCATAGCCATAGTGATAGCCTCTGATCTGATGAAATGGTGTTGTAGAGATGTTCTTGTGAGTAGAGATATTCCATATGAAGCCAGCATGGGTGGCAGCCAGAGGCCAGTAGTCCTCGGGCATGCCAGCTGCCAGAAGTAATGCCTTAGCCATGTCTGATATTTTGCCAATGGCATTTTCTGCATGAGGGTTGTCTGTATGTACTGTAGGAGATGACTTCTGGTGTAATATACGGTGTTTTTGATAGAAAGCCACACCAGTGTCGACAACGGAGCCGGGTCCAACCCGTCTCCGATCGCCGGGTTTCAATTTTCGCCAGGTTCCGTCTCCGATGGAGCTTCAAAAATCAGGCTCCGACGTGTCCCGTATCCGTCGGAGCCATTACCACCCTGCCTCCGTCTCCGATGGAGCTTCAAAATTCAGGCTCCGATGCGCCCCGTCTCCATAGGATACATTATCCCTAAGGCTCCGTCTCCGACGGAGCTTGAAATATCTGGCTCCGACGTGTCCCGTTTCCATCGGTGCCATTATCCCTAAGGCTCCGTCTCCGATGGAACTTGAAAAATCAGGCTCCGACGTGTCCCGTCTCCATCGGAGCCACTACCCCTCAGGCTCCGTCTCCGATGGAGCTTGAAAAATAAGGCTCCAATCTAAACCGTCAAACCCGTCTTATTACAGGGCCAACGGTGGCCCTGCCTTCTAGTGTACGAACCAAATCTCGTTGACGTGATTTTATCTGCCGTTCGACACAATTTACATACCTTGACACGATTGGAATTTCCCTATTTAAAGTAGGCTGAACCATCAAAGTTACTCATTATTGATTACAACAATGGCGTCCACTGCGAGTGCTGCAGCAGCGAAGAGAAAGAAGTCTGTTCAATCTGCTCTCCCATGTGAAATCGTAAAAAAGTATCCAGGTCAACAACAGGTAGATTTAAATGTGAAAATCGACATCCCCGGCCACTGGTTCAATGGCATGTCTGCCGCTGATAAGGCGAGGTCTTTCGCAGCCACGGCTGTCGAGTACGGCAACGGCAACGCTGGAGAGAAGAATCCCTCTTTGCAGTTGCACATCAAGGGCAACTCCACCCAGAGCCGAAGCTTCCACACGTCTGTGTTGTCGTCACAACGGTTGATCAACGCCCAGCGTGCGCGTGGAGTCAAGAAGACGCGGTGCAAAAGGGTGTTCAAGTTGCACCGCATTCGCTGGGGGGTCTATACAGGATGCTGCGCCAGAACCGCCTCCTGGAGTCCGACTGGCTCTCACTGGCACAACTTCCGGTATTTGCAGTGAGGTAGCGGCCCTTTTGCCTTTTGCTGGGGAGAAATCTGTGACGAAGGATGACTCTGCGTCGGAAACTGACGGCGAGAACGTTCCTGAGGACAGTGACTCCGATGCTGATCAGGTATTATGTGATTCCTCCTTTGGCACTTTGTTTTTCGTAGCATGAAGTGTCTCATAATGGAGAGCTTTGCTCAAAGTTTTTGTAATTTGAGGTGAGTGTCCTTGGAATTGTATGTTTGAATAGGTGGAGGCCAATGTTGCGAAAGGCAAGGAGTTCCCCCTTCAACATCGTTGCTTGCGGCCTGCGGCGTGGCGGAAGAATAACGAGTTGGAGAGTGCCATGACCACCGCGTATGAGGTATCTCAAGCGTTGCAGGGGCACGAGGGTGTGGGCTTGGACAAAGAGTTCATTCTTGCGTCGGCCTTGCACAATGACCTGACTTCCACCGTGTTGCCCGTGGTGAGCGGAGTTGGTGAAAAAGAAACCTGGGATGAGGTGCACTTTGAGAACTTGTCCAGTGACGTGCAGCAGTTCCGTAAGGTGGCGGCGGAGCAAGTTGAAAGTCGTCTTCTCCAACTGGACACAGATACATTGCTGGCCTTGAAGATGAACCCCAGCATTGACTCCTCGATTACTGGTATCCTTGAGAACAAGAGTGCCATGGTCGAGTTGATGGATGCGGAATACAATCGCCGCTTGCGACACCGTGGCACTCACCTCATCGCACAACAGCCTGGTGCGGTCGCTTCCTCTATCATAGGGCAACCCAGTGCAGGTGGTGTTGATGAGGGAGCGATAGTTGCCCCAGTGCAGAAACGGCGGAAGACACTGGGGGAACTAGCTAAGATGCATACATCTTTGGGGTCCAAGGGGACCACTGGGGTTGCCACTGATGTGGTTGCTGACTCAGATAGTCGCTTGGCGGAGAAGATCAGGCTGGAGAAGGAGATGTTTATCACCCTTTGCCAGTCTGCATTGGTGGAGACTAAGTACATCAACGAGGTGACTCAGGAGTTTAATCAGCTGCTGTTCTATTGTGACCACGAGACTCAAATTCCGATCCATGCTGCTGTATTTTTTGCAGATTGCGCCTCCAAAAAGGCAGCCTCAGCGAACGTGGAGCAGATTTTCAGTGGGGCAGGGACTTTGCTCGCTGACTTTCACAGTGGTGCCATGGGTGCCGAGATGTTGGAGGCATACATGTTTATCCGTGGCAATTGGCAGTTCGAATTCCTGCGTCCTTCGGTGGAAGAGATTGTGACCGCATACACCTTAGCACACAGCAAGCAAGATGATGCTGAGTCTAGCGCAAGTGAAAGTGAAGCATCTGGTGATGAGAGTAGTTAAGTGTTGTCTTGAGCAGTTAGCGCTTTTGCGATGTATGTTTGTAGTGATACAAGGCCATTTTGTATGGTATTATGTTATAACTTATTAATTGTTTGCACCCTTTGTGAATGACGCTTTGATATTTGCCAGATGCAGTTGTGTAGGCTCCGTCTCCGAAGGGTAGAGATATGTTTAGGCTCCGTACCCGACGAGTTTTCAAAATCCAGCCTCCGCATGAAACCGTGTCCGACGAAGACCGCGAGTGTGTGGCCCCGGCTCCGATGGAGCTTAGAAAACTAGGCTCCGGAAGACTCCGTATCCGAGAGAGCCAGAGGGAAGCTGCCTCCGTCTCCGACGGAGCTTGAGGAAACAGGCTCCGTAAGTATCCGAATCCGATGGAGCTTGTGGATGCTAGACCCGTCTCCGATGGAGTCTGCATTCGTTAGGCTCCGCCCGAACCCGTCTCCGAGGGAGCCAATATGTCCCTGCATCCGTCTCCGTCCAGATGATTTTAGTCAGGATCCGATGGAGACGGTCTGGCTCCGTCGTTGACACTGAGCCACACACTGGGGGTCACCCATCTCTGGAGCACAGTCTGTACGGAGTGTTATGGACTGTGGTGCATATCCCATAGCATGTAAGCTGCCGTAGAAGTGAACCAGACAGGTGTAGTATTCTGATTTCTGGACGAAGGTGTACACAAATATGAATCTGCTGACATAGTCAATGAACTGGCATCGGTACAGGTGGCCATTGTAGCCAGCTGGGGTAATAGGTCCTGTCAAGTCAGCAGCCCACTTCTGGCCGGGCTGTATGGCCACTGATCTCAACTGGTCATGGTGTCCACAGGGCTTCTGCTTCAGCTTACTGGTACAGCATACTGCACAGAACTGAGAGCAGGTCGGCATAGCCGCTATAGCTCGCCTAGACAGCAGAGGCCGACCGAGAGCTGGATGCCAGGCAGGTCGTAGAGCTTAAGCAGACTGGCTGTAGAGCCGTGACCCATGACTGCATGGAACTCCACAAAGGGACTGACCCGAACAGGTGTGTTTCTGTTCCTGAACAGGATACAGATCTCAAAGGGAGTGCCATCAATGAATACCCTGTCAGGTCCGCCATCTGAGCCAGCCGGTGTCAGTGGGTGACTGGAAGCATATGTGTGCTTCCGAGAGAAGCTGAATATCCTCTTACTGCCTTTAGGATAGATGTGTAGTACTTCCATAGTGCAAGTCTTGTGCCATATCTGGTGTTGTGGCATATACGGGACAATCCAGAAGTAGGTGGTATTATGCGGGTCAAGGAGAAAGTCATGGTTGCCCTTAGTCAGCATTCTGTCAATCATACTGATACTGAAGGGAATGTTGCCATAGAAGAACTGACCCGTCCACTGTTTGGTGTGACAATCATCTGAGATAGACCAGTGCTCAAGAGCCGGATGATTGTTACCCTCTCCAACAGGCAGAGAGTCCCCATACATAGATACATCAAAAGCCGGAGTACCAAGTTTAGCTGTAGCTGTAGGAGAGCCGTGAGTAGTAGCCCATTTAGTGTACTCGCTATTACTCCACTGCCAGTCTGATGAGTCACCTGTGCGGGTCCTGACAGCTGCTGAGCCGAAGTGGTGAGAGTGCGGGCGCTGCGGCTCATCCCAGAGGTAATCCACCTGATTGTCTGTGATACGATATGTTCTGCCTGAGTCCAGGTGGGTATAGGTCATGGTAATGAAGTCTGGGGAACTGAAGCCATGCCGGAGCATAACCCGGGTAGATAGGAGTGTCCTGGCGCCTTCCTTGAAGTGGCAGCCAGGTATAGTGTACTCGTCTATCTCCCCTGACAGTATCTCTCGGCCATAGAGGTGTAGTGTACAGGTCCCGTCAGTTCGGGATACGGGACCTGTCATCACCGTAGAGAAGCCAATAGTGGCGGAGGTGTCTAGAGCTGAGATCCTGGACCTGGTGCCTGTGATATTTCCAGTGGCACCAGAGTCTACCACAATGCCATCGCCGTCCCGTGATAGTGTATAGGCCGAGACAACAGGGCTACAGGTGAACACTAGCCCAGGTGGTGGTGTGCCGTGTGCCGTCCACGTGAAGCCGAGCCACCAAGACATGTGCACCACGGCACCACCGACAGTGATCATGAGGTGTGCCAGGTGTGAGGTGGTCTCGAGGACACTGCCAGCCTGCTGCCAAGCCACGGGGCCAACACCACCGACACCTCTGTCCACTGTACTGTCGCCTGATATTGACTGGAAGTCCATGAAGAATAGGAATAGGCACTGAATGATAATAGCCAGAAAGGTTGCCAAGGCTAGAGCCGTGAGGTGTCGTGACCGCCTGCGGCGGTCCTCACTGTCTGCTGTTATAGTTGACCGGAACAGTTGTATTTGTGAGGCGGCATCGGGCGGCATACCCGAGCTGGTGAACTGGCCGTGGTCACTGTGAGGGTCTCCTGTGTCAGATCCAGAGGAGGAGTGTCCAGTCCCAGAATCTGACCATTCCCAATCACAAGAACCACTGTTCCCATTGTTGCCAGCCCAAGTGCCACCATCAGAGCCCCAGTCATACAGTATCCCCGTCCCCGTCCCCTGGGCCCCTCCCCGTGGGCCCCCAGGTGACAGCAGTCTCAATCTGTCCGAGGCATCCTCCTGTCCCTGAAGCAAGTCTACATCTGCCATGGCACAGCCCAGGAAGCCGAGGACAACAAGGGTGGAGACGAGAGCATGTCTGTAGAATGGCACACCACCCCTACCTACACCCCTACGCAGGGTAGGTCCAGTGACGGAGGGTGGAGGGTCATAGTGCTGTCCTTCCCCTGAGCCACGGGGCTCAGGGCCGTCGGTGTCGTCCGAGGCCTCGACCACGGACCCCGCAGGCACCCCGTGCCCGCTGGCAGGGGGGTCCGTGGCCGTGGCATATAGTCCCGCTCCTGCAGTGACAAAGCACGGGCCAGGGCCGGGAGGGAAGGGCATCACCGGAGGTGGTACTCGTGGAACCCTCGGCGTCGTTGCGGCCGAAGCCGGCAGGGTGTCGTGCCACT
>LGRX02001135.1:0-41431 GCA_001247695.2 Cymbomonas tetramitiformis | reverse complement strand
GTTATGCCGAAATTCCGCGGCAAGATCGAAACATGCTCGGATATGATCGAAGCGCGTCGCCAAACAGTATTCAAATGCTCGGAAATATTGAAAGGCAAGAGACACGGTATTAAAAGATAAACAAATCTTACATATTTCAGATTCTATTACAGTCTATTACGGTCATATCACTATTACAGTGATAGTCTATCACTGTTACTATCACATATGCAAACAAGGTCACAGGCACGTCTAACCTAAATTTGCCAAAGCATCTCCGAATCTCAGCTCTCCTTTGCTCAGAAAACGTGAAACTTGCACCTGCGAAAAAGGCAACTGCTCAGCATACGGAAGTCATATTTCACAAGATTCACCTTCGGCGCACTGCGCCGAAGGTGGTGATGTCGAAACATCACGATGAAAAAGGAATTGTGCAAACCTGGCATAACGCTATGAGCATGGGGACTTTTAAGGAAAAAGAAAACTCACCCGTGTCGTTCCACGTTCGATGAGTGCTTCCGCGGGGAGACCTCTGACGTGTCTAAGCCTGCACACGTAAGAAACGCTGAAATTAGTCAGTGAGTCACAGAAAACAAACAGCGAGGATAGTGTGATCGGACTAGCAAATGCGAGAGATTTCTGTCCATGGAAGGAGAAGCACCCGCAAAAAGAAGAGCACCCGCCTTACCAACTTCAAAATTGGAGCCGCGCGCCCAAACTACTTTCTCGCGAGTTCCAGCGAAACCAACCTGTAACATACACAAGTCGTATGAGCGTGTTCTAAAATTTCAAAAAGTATCTGAAAAAGGACGCAGCACGAAAACGAAAAGAAGACTGACGGCTGACAAGACCCGCTGCTGGGCGCACGTTCGTCAGCCGACAGTCTCCTTTAACTCAACGGCGATCCAAAGTTGTTATGAGCATTCGAACTCTTTCTCATGAATTCTGGTGCGCGAGTCAACGCGTCATCCGTCAGTCTGTCAGCGACGCGACGCGACGGAGCGGAGCGGAGCGGAGCTACAAGTACGCGTCGCGTCGCGTCGTGGCAAGTTATGTCATGTCGTGTCATGTCATGTCATGTCATGTCATGTCATGTCATGTCATGTCATCACATTTTCATGTCGATGTCGCTGTCATACCGCGCGGCGCTACTGTAGCGCTATGAAGACCATCTGAACCGCAAAGCACTGCCCCTCAGCCTTAAGTGTTAAGAGCACTGTGTTTTAGGCCCTAAAAGCGCCCACTTTCCACAATCCACTATAAACCATCATTACACACCGCGCAATATGAAGACAATTTATGCCGATGGTTCGCGCCATCGAGCTGATAGAGGCCGCAAACACTTCGCCGGTCAAGGGCCGGCGGGTACACGTAACGCGACACATTTTTAGAAGTCTCAAGCGATTTTATTTGACCCAATTCGAGATTTCTCAAAACTAAAACTCGTGGGGTAAGATAATTTCGTTACACCATCAAATTCTGCCGAAAAGAAAATGCACTGCAAAAATATTCCGGAACGAATTAGCGGAAATATTCCGACGAGTCGTCACGCGAATCGTCGTCGTGTGATAGTGGAGATGGGAAATATTTTGGAGGAGATGCCAAATCTTCGGGAGTCACGCGAATGTCACGGAGAGGAGAGTAATTCCGGAGATGAGAACTTTTCCGGAGTCACGCGAATGTGATAGTGGAGATGGGAAATATTTTGGACGAGATGAGAAATATTCCGGAGTCACGCGAATTTCACGGAGAGGAGAGTCATTCCGAAGATGAGAATTTTTCCGGAGGAGAGAACAATTCCGGAGTCAAACGAATGTGATAGTCGTGGAGATGGGAAATATTCCGGAGATGGGAGAAATATTCCGGAGGCACGCGAACGACACGGAGAGGAGAGTCATTCCGGAGATGATAAATATTGGCATAGAGGATGAGGCCGAGGAGCCACCGCCACCAACACTATATTAACCTTTTCGTCTATCAAATACCTACTCAACACATTAAATTTTGGCCCGAAAGGATAAGTATGTAACAAGTTAGGGAAATGCATCGTTTCCGCTAATCGTGCGTAGCCTCAAACCGATAGTGTCATAGTTTTCGATGTATTACGCCTATCGTGCTAATAAACTATATACCGAAATTTTTGTCTATGCAAAACCTATTCAGCACACTAAATTTCAGCCCGAAAGGATAAGTATGTAAAAAGTTAGAAAAATACAAAAAAAGAGTATGTAAGGTATGAGCTAACAAAAGCTCGCGTCAAGATAAGTTATGACTGTATGAGTGATATGCAAGTGGTATATGCTAAGTTTAAAGCTTGGATGACTAGTTGCGGTATGCTCGAATGACAAGTTCGGATGCTCGGATGGCGAGTGGGTATGCTCGGATGGCGAGTGGGTATGCTCGGATGGCGAGTGGGTATGCTCGGATGGCGAGTTCGGATGCTCGGATGGCAAGCTTGCCTTTTTGGCAAGCTTGCCTCTTTAGCTCACATGCTTGGCTCTTTAGCTGCACGATCCTGAGGGAGCGCTCTCTTGCCAGGCAAGGGGCTCTAACCCTCATTTTCGTGAAGTGCGCCACAGCAATGTGATAATTCACATGCTTTGCTCTTTAGCTGCACGATCCTGAGGGAGCGCTCTCTTGCCAGGCAAGGGGCTCTAACCCTCATTTTCGTGAAGTGCGCCACAGCAATGTGATGAAAGGTGGCATCTCAGGTCCAACTGAGATCTCCGAACTTGGTTCGGCGCTCTTTAGATTTGAGCTAATGCCACTAAAATAGAACGATCGACGACTCATACCTTCTCAATTCCATCCATTGGAACGAATTCCTTCCTCGCGCTTTGATATGTGATGTCCGGAATTTTGGCCTACCATGGAAGGCCTCCTACTGTGGCACAGTGTGCCACAAATACAGGCCCCATGGACGATTTTCGTGAATCCTTCGATTATGAATCAAACGAAGTAGCTACATGTCGTAATTTTTCACGGAGAGTAACGTGACGTTCTCAGAAATTTCGTCAGATAAACGGTTGCGGTAGAAAAGCGTCGCGCTGAAAAATCTGCGAGTGGAAGAATACTTAGTTTGGCCAAAAGGAAAACGCAAGTTTCGGTAAAATTACCCAATTGAAGTGTGTGAAATAGAAACATCTTGTCTCTTTCGCGCTGAGTTTTGCGTGAAAGCAGTGCAACCCTCAGTTGCCAATTTGAGTTCCCTTTAGCGAGGGTTTCCAAGCGACGAACAAAATCTTACCTCGCGCCCTTATTTCATTCGCTTGATATATTTCCGCAAGGAAGCTGCGTTTAAGAACGCAGTGAACGAAATCATTTCCTGCTGCTGCTGCATCTTTGACCGCAATTTTTGAAATTATCTCTGCATAGAATTCGATTTTATTTCTGCCTCCGTCGGCGCATTCTGCATTCAAATTCACCGATGACCACAACGAACAGACCGGGTGATGATGATTGATACGGCTGTAGATACAAGCGCCGTGAATATATTATCAATATACAATGAAACACTGCAAAGTTGGACAGCAATGCAGGTGAACGGATGAGCGGGTTTGTGAGTGCAGTCTCTGTAAGAGGATCTGCTGAAGCACAACGCTTCCTCACTTTTATACCTACGTCACCCATCATCTTAGATGGTACCGCCATTGGGTTGTGAACCCGAGACGTAGGTTGAACGACCAGCATGGTAGTAACGACTAGTTCGTTCATGCTGCACATGCGAGTTCTGCGCATGCTGAAAGCTAAAGATGGTTCTTGGTTTGTTTCCAAGATGTATCTTTGCTTTGCCATCTTCGAGTTCAATCATACGAACTCTCGATGACAGGGATGCCTGATGATATGACATAATCATCTGGCGACATGTACAGTCATCGTCGACCGTACTGACGACTGTCATAAATGTATGACGCGACTCGACCTGTACAGTCATGATCGACCATACTGTCGACTGTCATAATAATATATGATTATAATATATGACATGACATGACATGGTATGACATGTATGACAGGTATGACACGTATGACATGTATGACACATATGTCATCGGTCATAACCCTGACAGATCTCCCCTCTTAAGAGAGTTGTGACCTCACAACGGGCATACCTTTGTATATGTCTTTGATGTCTTTGTTGTTGTCGCTTCTTGCTGGTACCAGTCTTCTTACACCGATTTGAGGCGTCCCTCATGGTGTTTTTAGGTTATTGGGGGGAACTGAGTCCACTTTAGTCCCTCACCTTAGGCATTTAGCCATACAGTCCTTAGGATGTAGCCCACCTTTCCGGAAATCGTATCGTTGAGTGACGTTCCAAGGTTCAATGAAGAGCGTTTTCGCGATACAATCCTACGCTGGATTACTGATTGATCCACACGTTATCATGTATGTGCTAGACGATTCAAAGCATCCGAAGTCTACGTTACGGATTATTTGCGCTAGCCGTCGTCGCCTTTGCGCGATCGATGATCCCACGATTATAACGAATTATATTCGAACGATTCTCGGCCTGATATAGTGCACCCAACTCTTCCTCCCCTCCTTAAGCTACTTTGGAGGATCCTAGGCGGTGATGGGGAGCCCGATTTCGATAATAAACGAACAAAGGGGCTTGTTTTAATGCAAACGGAGCGGCCCTGCTTAACGGAATTGGACTTATAATCCTTAACCGGTCTGCTCAACTCCTCAATATTTTTGTCCAGTACGCACGCTTTGACGAACATCTATCGCGATGAGTGAGAATGAATTCGCCACGTACTAATGTGAAATTTATTTAGTCATGTTTGTCAAGCACAACTTAGGATCACAACTCCTTCTACCTCAGTTATCCGGTAGCGCGGATTTACTGGCCACAGAATCCGATGACAAACCACGGTCTTGGCAAAGGTAGCATTAGCAGTTTTTTCACAGATATTGGTACCCGCATATGCGTATCTGTGTAAGGGTATGATTTACACAAGGCTCACTACACCTTAGCAAGGAAGGATCAATTCCTGCTCCTGTCATATCAATTTGATGCAGGGTAAAAAATGTTAGGGATATATCCCTGCAGTTCTTGGGTTGCAGCCCATTGCACCGAAGGCGCATCGCAGTTCTTGGGATGCAGCCCTGCAGTTCTTGGGATGCAGCCCTGATATATTTATACAACCGATGGATGAAAACCTCTTGGGTACATATTTCCACGGCTTGATTATTATTAGGTCGGCAATTATTGGCAAAAGTCATTGGCTATTAGCTTTTGACTCAGAAGCCACAATGTTATAGAAGTTGCGACCTATTGTGATCATATGCGGCAGTTATGCTTTCAGCATACGTAGACAATATGATTATGTGGAACTTATAATCCCACTTAAGTTGCATCATGATAAATTTTTCCAGGTGTTAACAAGTGTTCAGGATTTGATAAGGGGTTGACGCCCCACAAGCCAAAGGTCACTGTCTCATAAGGCTCGCCTCAAGTGTGCGGCTTTGAGGATTAGCGTTCTGGCGAGGCACAGTCATGATGCTTCCTAGTCCAAAGAGCTGGAAATGAGAGTGCTCAAGATATCCAAAGACAGGAAGGCTTTTGGTTGGCCAGTGTTACTGTCAAGATGCTTAACCTTGATGGAATGGCATTCGGATACAAACTGTGCAACCATGCATGTGACTTATGCATTGGTGTATGACTTTGATGAATTGTCTCTTGTCATGAACCTGGAAGGAATGACGGGCAAATAGCTAGAGTGGCGGATTTACTCACTCGGCTTTTCTGTTATGGAATTCGATGCCTGATGGCACAACTAGCAATCCTTTGCTCAGATGCTTTCCTTAAGACATTGGCAACAACTTGTGTGCCAGCTTCTCTAGATTTGGGGAGAAACCATGGATCAACAATTCATCAATCAAAACACATGTATCAAGGTTGATTCATCGAATCCTTCAACTCTTGAATTTCGACAATCAGCATCCCAGGCTGTTGACGTCAAAGTGATGGTCGTAAGCTTACAATATAGCTTATTCACATTTGAAAAACCATCATTCTCCAGTATCAGTGCCCTTCATATAATATGATAGAGCCGGAGAAATATGCATCTATGATTTCTTCATAATGAACTTCATGTGTTAGTAAGTCAACTAAGACTTCATTTGATGTTTCAATCGGCATGATGTACCGTGTCATCAATTTTATGGCTGCTATACACAGATGCTGGAACTTTTGATAAGATCTTTAATTTTCCAAGCAAAATCACAATGATGTAAGGTGTGGCAGCTGTATGAAAATGAATGAATCTATACTCTTCCTCCCCCTCGCAAAAAGAGATGTATCAAACCAATCAGATGGTGATGGAGGATGTTATTCAATCATTATGTTATGTGAAAAATGATTTGATAGAGAATCAGACTGAGATTACTCATCGAATGCTTTAGAGGTAACAATGTCAATCTGAACATTGATTCTCTCTACGTCATATTGGCAATATGCCTGACGTTTTTGAATGTGGCAAATGCCAGATGATGTCAAATGCAGTCGTTGGGTTGCAGCCCAAATACTTTGTCATTTCAGGGTCACTATAGTGTACCCAACTTAGACAATGGTTCTAGAAAATGATTGTCATGATGAACAAGGAAATCAGTGATGGTACCGAAGTTAACTTTGGTATCGAAGCTAATGGAGAGTCGATCAAGAAGTGTCCGTAATGACAACTACTTACTACGAGTTGTATTTTCGTAGTTGATGGATGGCTGACATGTCATTCATTATGAATAGAACATGGCATTGTCCAGTGATATGTGTACATTTTTCAACACATGATCACTTATCTCAATGGTGCCCATGTTATTTTTGGGCAAACACTATTCAGAGACTTATTATGATAAAGAAGTATGAATGATGTGTCATTTCAATCCGATAGAATTGTGACTTGTTGATGACTATAAAATTTCTGTCACTTTCCAGAATGAGGATGAACTGCGTTTGGAAACCAGCTGCAGATTGCGGTAGTCTGGCTTTTCCCAAGACTTCGTGGCCTAATGGTCGAGGCAACAAAATTCTTAAATATTCCAGAATGAATTTTCAGAGAGTCATGATTCCTCAATGAAGCATGCGTGTCTTATGTGCCAGAATGATATGAATTACAAGTATGATGTCAATCTATATGTGGATGGTTTATACCATTATATGCTATTCCATAAATAAGATAGTGATGTCAGAATGAAAACTTTGGACAGTTGCAACTCAGTACATACCTGAGTGCATTCAAATCCACTTGTATGCCCAGAATCTGAATTTAATGTATTTGTATATGTACAGGATAGAATATATTTTCTATGTGATTCTGGATTCAGGAACTAGAGTCAATGAAAAACTCCTTTCCTATTTCAGAGGATGAAACCTTTATTCCCTTAGGTGCAATACCTTATCTTAAGGAATAGTCATTTTCAATAGATTTTTTCAAATCTGTCATTTTTATGATGATCAGATTGGTCAACTTTACAACATAACCACTTCCCTTTTTAAGGAGATGACTCCCATCATAGGGCGGTATAATAGCTGTTTTCATATGACACATGAAAAACATGAATAACTCTTGAAGAGTTTCGGGGAAAAACATCCTGGATTGGCTGTGCTTGGTTGCTCTATGCCCAAGAATGACCGAAGAGATTGCTTGCTATTTTTTTAGACATATAGCGTGGAGGCTGCTTAACAACGGTTGGGTCATAAGCTAAATAGCTATGTCAGCTATGTCGGAGGCTGAATAGCCATGATTGCACAGACTCTGTCTTTCATGATGAATAGACCTCTGAGAAATGGTGTCTGAAAAACCAATTGACAACAACTCAACCTTTTGGTAGATGAAGAGCTGATGACCTTTGTTGCACTACAATTGTTTAATGTGCACTTAATGAAATGCCTCGTGATATATAATCTCACAGAATAGGCATTGCTCAATGGCGAAATGATCAGATATGTAATGATCAGTGAAGACAAGATGGTTGGTATGGCTCATTCAGTAGGTATAATTACCTCAAAGAGATGCCAATACACGGATACATATCAAGACATAAGGGCAATAGGCTTATTGTATAGCCTTCAAGACAACTAGCATTTATGCTGCATTGGTCAGCTCAGTGGCTTTGACCTATCTAGGTGTTGTACTCAGGCTGTAGCCTGCATATTGCATTGAGTACTCTTGACACCTTTAATGATACAATTAGATGATGTGTATGAAATATCAGGAATGGTTGCCCTTTTCAATGATCATCGGTGGCAGAGGCTATAGTGCTTGCGCCGTGTCAATATACAATTCTAATCTGGATACATGCTAGATCAGATGTATACAATGTCTTAGGTCTTCAAAATCAAGCTCATATGTATGTCATGGCTGATGTATGTGTCAACTTCATGGAGTTCTGCATGGTTTGACTGTATACAGTCAGGCTTACCAAAACAAAAACAATGATGCAACTTACTTGTTTTATTATTTGTCTTTATTATTATTTGGTTTTTAGTTGTATTTCTAGCTTACCATCTTCCCCCTCAAGGAAGTGCATTGCTAGGCGGTTGTCAAGCGCCGTTCAAATACAACAGAGGTCCGACCTTTATATGAAGACGTGGAAGCTTTCTATGAAGCTGGATAGCAGTTCTCGGGTTGCAGCCCATTGCACTTAAGGTGCATTGCAGTTATTGGGATGCAGCCCAAATCCACGTCATTTAGCGTGGGTCATATAGTGCCCAAGCATGTGCTGTATATATATACAACACTACCCTCTAGCGGCGAAGTGGCTTGCTATTACCATCATCGTATGCTGTGGGATATCAATGTATGATCAGAGAGCATGGATATGTATATATATATGTACCATGTTTGTCAATATCGGAGAGACTATGTCTTCTTTAAAATCCTCATGACTATATGTATAATGGTGCTATACTGATGTCAACACCTTCTCTCCGAGTGATTTATTAATTTCAGATGTAATGTCGTGGCATAAAATATGTCCACGTCATTGGCACGAGTCATGTTGTGTCCATGCATACATGATCTTAGCGCAGGTCACAATACAGTGCCTCCATTTATTACACCTGAGAATATATGTTACTCATCTTTGTGAGTCTTAGACAGCATTGTGCTGATTGCAATGCTTTCTCTGATGACTTATATATCACAGATTATATCAAATGTGGTGATCAGTCCAGTGCAATATTTTGTCACCGGAATGTACAGGGATTGTGAATGATTGCAATCCAGCCGGAGGAATAATCTCAACAGCTATTCTGTACTAATGAATACATCGGAGTTATACTCATTTCGACGATTCAAAACCTATGTATTTGTAGTAATGACAACTTACATGGATATATAGGGTTTTTATCAGAATGCTTTTATGTGATGTCAATATATTATGAACAATTCACTTGCATCTCAGGACAAGGGAGTTATGCTCGGAAGGTCTTGAATGGTGGTCTCCCAACAGTTATCAGCTGTTATTCTGGTGCCACATTCTGCTTTCAGCACTGGAACTATATCATCCAGTCTTACAGCGATACACTTGTCCTTCCCACTCTTATGTACGGCTATAGTGCCAACGTGTATCAGGTGGGACATATATATATACATATATACATTATATAACTATCATCTTCTGATCCAGAAAATGCAATTAAGCATGGTATCAGGTTATATGTTATGTATATAGTTCAGCATTCCAAACTTACTCGAGAATGTAAATGCTGAGCAAGAGTCAACTTATAGTCATTGGAATATAGTTTCCCATCCGAGTTTACACTTTATCAGTGATGGTGGATTTAACGTTGTACAGATTTCAACGTTACTTGTGGATGCAGTGGTTTTATTAAAAGCAATCCATCAGAAATCATCAGATCGGAATATAAAATGGATATGTGCAATCCTATCCACCTTCTTCCCCCCTTGAGGAAGTGTGAAATGCATAGGCAGTTGTCAATTGCCTTTTATTTCATACAGCATGCATTCCTATAGGAAGTATCTGTTTCAGTTTTAGGGTTGCAGCCCTACAGTTCTTGGGTTGTAGCCCTGCAGTTTTTGGGTTGTTGCCCTACAGTTTTTGGGTTGTTGCCCTCAGTATTATCATGTCTGTGATGATTTAGCATGATATAATAATGCCAAAAAAAAACGAAGTTTTTCGAAATAACAGCGGCATTTTTGGGCATGTGTGGTTACAGTGGCCCTATTACTCAATACAGTGATTAGGGTGTTACATGATATCAGTAACCCTAATACAGGTAAAAAAATAAGCAGTATAATGTTTTTGCAAAGATTTTTAAGCAAAACTGCATTCAATACCTAAGTGGATGTTAAGTGATTTTCAGAGGGTACGTTACACCCCTGACACACACATTCAAATATTAGGGTGTTACAGGGTGTTACACGTGCTATGTCTTTCAGGGATTGTTATTTGATAGATAAATATCCATTATAGCAAAAAAAATCAATCCCGAATTTGCAAAAGATTACACGTATTGTATTTTGACCGATTTCTCGTTACAGCCAATATGTTCACCCCTATATATTACACACCTAATATCTAGGGTGTTACACGAGATATGACCATGGTTGTTGTGATTTTCATATACCTCAATAGGTATTAAAATATTATTTGAAATAAAATGAGGTCGAAATTTCAGTTTTGAAATTTATCGCCAGCATTTTTCACCGATTTTACAGTCTTTTTCAGCCATGTTTCGGATAATATATATATCATATCTCAGTGTGTGTGTGTGTTGCAAGCTACAGAAATATTGCAACATTCTTCACTTTTGCACATGATATTTTTCATGGCACAACAGTGAATATCTCAAAAAATCAACATGTATAGTGAACATGTAATGTGGGTTTTTCTGATTGAAACTCATGGAGGCAAATGCACTCTCTGGTGATATTTAAGATAAATAAACTGTAAATGAATTCACAGTTGTGTCAGATCCTAAGATATATTTGGATGTATACAACGAGTATATCAAGTGATATCTCTGTGTTCAAATACATCTGGACACTGCTAGATGTAATCTAAGCAGTTTTTACACAACACAATGTTTGTGTGTGTGTACGTCCACAACCACCTTTTGTCAATTCATGTATGGTTGCTGATCTGAGTTGGTACATGCATGTGAAGTGATCATCTGTATCAACTGTCAGAATGCAATGTAGATATTGATGTTGCTCCAGCGATAGTGAAAATGGCATGGACAGTGTTCAGCAGTTACCAGCTGCATATTGAACACTGATACTGCCTTCGGGTCTGGAGATATTCTCCATCCAGCCCTACAGCATGTTGTTTTATCCTGTTACCATTACTATCGCCATCACTGACATCCAGCACGCACATGTGTTTGCTGGATGGTATCTATGTATTATGTATTGATACAATACTTGATCATTACACTTGGAGTCAGTGTATTGTCAACATGTATAATGAATGCTAGTGTTTGTGCAGTGTATTGTGCTGATTAGTACTAGTGTGTGTGTGTGTTTACTTGCACACACTTTGTAAGATCTTTATGGATATCACAATATCCTAACAACCTATCATGCAGATTGTCAGCATACCACGTACTGATTACATCTAACATGATATATATAGTTTAGGGATTGTTGTAATTCCATGATAATCTCATTACGAAATGAGTTACTGATAGATTTTACATGAAGCTCAGGTGAGCATTCCTTCAAGTAATCCACCATAGAATGTACATGTTACCTGGAGAGCATCTCGGCTCCACCAGGGCACGACAAACTAATTATGGTGTTGATATTACTGTCAGGCACCCTTTGCAACATGGATTCGAATATAGACTAGCATTCACTGCAATATGCTTATGCTCTATGTACTACAGCTGTTATCGTGATCAAGCTGTACAGTATAATAAAGTATGTACCATTCACAACATTGCAATCATTCAGCATAAGATGTGTGCATGATATAGAAGTATATGCACTGTGTATTGATGATTGCTGTAAGTGAAATGAGTGTATGTGTGTGTGTGCTGATCTGCACACACATATTGTGCACAGATCATTGTGCTGCTGATAAGTATAATGCTGATGATCAAAAGTATTTGTGTGGTCATCAGAACATTGGAATCTGCTGCAGTATGATAATAAGGCATTCACAGCAGTATGTATCCACAGCATAGCGATCATGTGCTCTTAGCATTCCTGCATATATACAATCATTCTGCATATGATTTCATCGCGCGTACACATGTGTGCTTCTCACTGCATGTAGACACATTAAAACTGTACGTGCTAAAATCGAGCATTCCTCGCATCTTATGAAATCATGAAAGGTATATATTATGCTGACAGGCCATAAATCATTGCACGCAGTGATTGTAAATAGTGCGTAGAGATGATTTGCAAATATCGCTGATGTACGTTGTATACAAATGCGAGCGCGCTGCTGATGAAAAGTATGAATTGTCGTCGCCATTCATCAGCACATGATACGAGCGCTGACATGTATACAAATCAAGATTCTGTCGATGACCACTATGTCATATATCATTCTGGACAATTTTCGAACGTGATTCTTGCAAGCGCGCGCATGCTGCGATCAACTTCTGCAAAATATGTGACCATCGCGCAGTATGCGACCATCGCGCATCAACATATATGAAGCCGTACAAAAAGCAATTCAGCACAATCATGAAAATTGCGATACTGCGCTGATGATTTTCCGCGCGGAAACGATTTTGCCGATGATTTATCGCATCTGCGAACATGCATATATCCGCGAACCATTTATCGTGTACATTTCGTTGCTGCGCCGATATATGTCATATGCACACCTTATCGCGTATATGTGCGATCAGCTGTTTCTGCGAGTACGCTGCGGAAAATCTTCTCGCGCAATTTCTGTGCTGTCGATATGCGAACGTATATTATTCGGGCTGCAGATATTCAATTTATGCGAACGCTGTCGTATGTGCGCCCTCCTGCAAACCTGCGAACAATATTAAATATGCTATGTCTATCACTGCACCCACTTGGGTTCTCGAGTATCGTGCCTTGACGACTTTCAGAATACCACTGATACGGCTGTAGATACAAGCGCCGTGAATATATTATCAATATACAATGAAACACTGCAAAGTTGGACAGCAATGCAGGTGAACGGATGAGCGGGTTTGTGAGTGCAGTCTCTGTAAGAGGATCTGCTGAAGCACAACGCTTCCTCACTTTTATACCTACGTCACCCATCATCTTAGATGGTACCGCCATTGGGTTGTGAACCCGAGACGTAGGTTGAACGACCAGCATGGTAGTAACGACTAGTTCGTTCATGCTGCACATGCGAGTTCTGCGCATGCTGAAAGCTAAAGATGGTTCTTGGTTTGTTTCCAAGATGTATCTTTGCTTTGCCATCTTCGAGTTCAATCATACGAACTCTCGATGACAGGGATGCCTGATGATATGACATAATCATCTGGCGACATGTACAGTCATCGTCGACCGTACTGACGACTGTCATAAATGTATGACGCGACTCGACCTGTACAGTCATGATCGACCATACTGTCGACTGTCATAATAATATATGACATGACATGACATGGTATGACATGTATGACAGGTATGACACGTATGACATGTATGACACATATGTCATCGGTCATAACCCTGACAATGATGCATGTTTTTCTTCACTCGACTGTCAATGTCACTGAGCGAATGTTTTCCGCATGAACGGCGCATTGCGCCCGATGGGCATCATTTCGATCTCCAATCACGGGACGGCGCTTTGGTTCTTCGAGCCAAGATGCTGCCCGATGCGACATTCGTCATTTGTCGAATAGTGGACGACGATAGACGAATTTCGGCAGATCCCAAATTGCATCGGTGGTCGGAAATTATGTAATATTTATATTTCCACGATGATCCGCATGACTTATCCATTTGCAGCTCATCGTATGACTGTAGTATGATAACGGCCGAATAGTGTATATGCTGATTTATAGGATACTGGACGGACAACAGAAGAACTACAGCCGATTTCAAATTGCATCAGGCCACGGAATTTATACACTAGTTATATGTTCGCGATGATTCGCAAGACTTACCGATTTGCTGCCTGCTGTACTATTGTCGTAGGATAACGGCCGAATCTTGGATACGACGATTTATAGCACGAGCTCGTTCACCGTATTTCCTTCATGTGCAACGCGAGTCACAAAAATATGAATTATATATTACACACGTTTCAATACGGTCGAATCCGAAAAGTGAAAATATATAACAACGCCACGATACTCACCGATCGGTTCCGGAAAGCGCGTCCAGTGATAATTTAGTATACTCGACTGATATCGTAAACCTCGTGGATAACGTCACTCCTGAATTCTGATACGAAAAACACGTTTCATGTCATTTATACAGTCTGACGTCACTCGTGTATAATGATTCAAAAATGACTTGTCGCGAGGATTATGTTCCTAAAATGCACCCGAATCGGGTTGTGTCCCATATACTGGAGTGGCACGATTCGAATAAATATGTTAAAAAACTGCACACTCAAAAAACCCGGATGACTTGGGAGCCCTTAACGAATTTGCCTCCAACATCGTTAACGGTTGGTGCTGCTTTGATGGACACGAATGTGTTTGTCACACCATTGCACTAGTAGTCCGAGAGTTCCTACAACAACAGCGTGTGAAGAAAGTGTTCGCCAAGCTACGAGGCATAGCGGGGCACTTCAACCACTCCGTCATTGGCGCCAAGCTGTTGTACGATTGTCAGAGGCGCCTGGGCTTGAGGGAGTCCAAACCCCCTCAAGATAATGACACACGCACCGGCTGAGATGGAGCTTGTAAACAGGCAGCGTGGTTCGTACGAAAGCTTATAACCCGAACTAGAATCTTGTACCACGAGTGTCACTGTATCGTTGATTGCTGCCCATCTATCGATCTTTACTAGTATGGTGGTTGCACCTTTTAAGTCAACATGCGTTTGGGTGCAACCGCGGTGACAGTTCGTAGCCACTGCATATTCTTATCTCATAGTGTGCGGTTTTTTTTAAAATGCGGTCGCAGGCTGCAATCCTGAAATACGACTCAGAGCACCCGACGTTATTGTTGCCTCTTTTCTTGCAGATGACTCTGACGAGGAGGATGTAGATATCGCTGGCGTAGATGACGGTAGGTCAGAGGCAATAGATGAACTCAATCAGTATTTTGACGCACCTCAAGACACTTGCGTGCTGACTTGGTGGAAGCTTCACGCTAGCAAGCTTCCGAATTTGGCCAAGTTGGCCCGGCAGTTTCTTGCAGTTCCAGCATCCACCGTTGGAGTAGAGAGAGCGTTCTCAAGGGTTACATTCATGCACTCTGATCTTCGGAAGAACCTGTCATAAGGTAGTATTCAACACTGTATCATGTCTGCCATGAATGTAGAAGACTAGGGCACACGTGACTTATGGGCATTCCTTGTGCATTTTCATATATTTTATATTATTGCCAAAATGTATGGAATAGACGATGCTTGTCAGTGGTTGTCCCTTAGGTATTGATATATTGATATATCGATATATCGGAGCAGAACAGAAAACTGTGCAAAACAGAAACAGAAGCTGTGCAAAAAACAAACGACTTTCTTCAAACCCTCGTGCAATAATTTTCAAAAGTCTTGCAATAAAAGATGGCTCTCTGTCCTCTAGGAGGGGCCCTCCCCCCCTCCCCTCCCCACCACCCCCCTCTCCCCCGCCCACCCTGACCCCCTTCCTCATCGTCTCCAAATACCCCCTTAATTCTTCGACTTCCCTCCCCACCGCTCAGATTCAGCCACCCCTCCACTCACCCGGCCATGGCTGCTTCTCCATCTTCTAGAGTTTTTTGCTTAGCACCTAGCTTTTTCTCTAGATGTCACCTTGCTGAAAAGTGGGTTGAGCCCCCTTTGTGGGCGCGCTATAGTAGAGGGAGTAGCCCCTAGTGTTTTCACTAGCCTGCTTTGCAGGGTTACCGCACTCTCAGGACTTTGTCCCCTTTGCTAGCGTAAATGTTTTATTATTATTATTATTATATCGGAGAAAATTGGAATATCAAATATTGATTGATGTGCATTCATTTCATATCGAAATTGATTGATAATGAAATTGTAAATATCAAATATTGATCGATACTCAGGTCTGAAATATCGAATATTTATCGATAAATAAAAATTGATATCGAATATTGGTTGATAACTTTTGTGAGATATCGAAATAGTATCAATATCAGAAAATAATTTCGATACCACTCCTTGATAATATTGCCACACAACGACATAACAAGAGCACACCAGGACTACAGTACAGCAGGACGATCGCAGCACCGCAGGACTATAGGTGAAAGCATAGCAGTGAAATTTTGATCACATGAATGCATCACACAGTTGAGCATATACTACATTTATTATAAAACATATGATAAGATGATACACCTAGGCCAAGGGTGCATATTACTTTAGTAAATGGGACCGCAGGAATGGTCGCTAGGTGAGCATCTAATGCTCTTTGCCCGACCTTAGAAGGGGCGCCTTACTAATCATCTATCAGATCGGCCTCACGAAGCTCCTCCTCGTGAGCCTGCAAAGCCTCGGCCTCATTCTCCACCAGGTGGATCCAGTCAAGCGCAGGATCCAACTCGGCACCCTTGAGTGCAGGTAGCTGGTAAGTCGGGTCATTGGGGTAGTTCTTGTAGATGTTCACGATCTCATCGAGAGCCTCAGGCGACAAGCGTGTGCGACGGATGCCGACAATCAAACCCGCGATACTAAAGATCCGCTCGCACTCGATCTGTGACCCTGGAATAGCGAGTATGGCACGTGCAACAGGCGCCATGTAGGGAAACAGGTGCTCGTATGTCCGCCACCAACCCAACACTCCACCCGCCTTTTCCAAGTCCCGCGCGGATACCTCCATGCTTCGGAATTTCTTAAGCTCAGCAATCATCGCCGCATGCACTACCTCCTCTTCAGGGATAGACTCGTCCTCCAACAAATCTTCACAACCTTCCTCCCCGACAGGAGTGGCATCGGTCCCAGCTCGGTCACTGGTGGCTGCCACGGGATCAGAAGCTGCATGTGATGCCTTGTAGAAGGCGGACAGCATAGGTAGGAGATGTCGTTCTTGGTCATAGCGTGTGCGCAAAGCTTGGCAAGGCCTTGCCCCGATCAATCCACAGATGACGCCCAACCCCTTGTAGCGTGGGCCCACCATCAAAGCGACGAAGGCATGCGCCTTGTCAGGAACAACGGTGAAGAGGGGCTCGAGGAAGGGGCGCATCCAGGTGAGCACCTCACGGCGCATCTCCACACAAAAGCGTTGCTGCTCCGTGAGGTCAGTGTACGCAAGGGCATCACGGGTGCCCTCCATCTCGGTGATCTCCTTGTTGAAGGTGAAGTACAAGCGGCCAACACGATTGTAGGCATCACTGACCAACCAATGTCCACGGTCCTGGGCCTTGCAGCACACTGTGGCGGGATAACGCAAGGTGGAGACGATGCTATCCGCCGTGTCCCACGTCTCCTTAGTTGGCACTCGATCCCGATAAGCACGCGGCACCATGGAGGAGAACATCACATTCACGGCCTTCTCGTTGTCCACCAAGGACTTGAAGAACTTGTACGTGGATGTGAAGCGCGTCTTCACCTGTCGCATCAAACCAGTTGTCCCACCATGCGATTACAAGTCTGTGCTGTGCTGTTGCAATGAGCTACAGTGCAGTTGAAGTGCAGTGCTGCAGTGCGGGTGCGAGTGCCGTGCAATGCAGTGAAGTGCAGTGTTGTGCTGTGCAATACAATGCAGTGCAATGCAGTGTTGCCGTGCGCAGTGCAATGCAGTCTTGTGCAGTGCGATGCAGTGCGATGCAATGTTGCAGTGCCGTGCTTTGTGTTGTGCAGTGTTGTGCGGTGTTGTGCAATGCAATGCAATGTTGCAGTGCCGTGTAGTGTTGTGCTGTGCTGTGCTGTGCAATGCAGTGCCGTGCACTGCAGTGCAATGCAATGCCGCAGTGTTGTGCAGTGCAGTGTAGTCCAATCCCGTGCAATGCAGTGCAATGCAGCCAGCAGTGCTGTGCCGTGCCGTGGAGTGCTGTGCACGCAGTGCAATATAGTGCAATGCAATGCTGCATTGTTCTGCAATGCTGTGCAGTGCAATGCTGCAGTGTTGTGCATTGCATTGCAGTGCAGTGCAATGCAATGTTGCAGTGTGAGTGCCGTGTTGTGCCGTGTTGTGCAGTAGTGTTGTCCAGAAAAGAGCACAGAGCACAACAGAAAAGCACCTTTGTGAATAGCCGTTGGACGGGCAAGTTGTTTTGCTTCTGTGCATCCACCAGATACCCCGCACCAGGTCCACTCTTCTTCGTGTAGGTCACACAGGTTTGCAACTGCTTGTTGCACTTGTCCAGGTCAATGCCTGGGCACCTGCTCTCAACCGCCTTCAAGGTGGCCTTCCCACAGGACTTGCTCACCGCATGTGCCATGCAGTCCCCTTCCTTCGGCTTAGATAAGCCCAATACTTCGCAACTCACGCTGCCACTCAGTGCCTCCGCACAAGTGTGAAGGTTGCCCCCATCATCCTTCACATACGCCACCACCTTCTTAGTCAGGTTATGCTTGGCTATGATGGGCTTGAACTGCTCCGCGACATCTACCCCTACCGTGGAGCCCATCATCACTAGCCCAAGGCTATAGTGACCAGGAACCCAATCCTACGTCAAAAAGGTGGCAACCACCGAAAATATTTCCTCCGTCTTGTGTGACATCCACAAGTCGAAGGTGAGGGAGACAGTTTCTGCTGCTTGCAGCCGAGGGAGTGTTTCCTCCAAAAACACCTTCTCGCTGAATTGATGCAAGTGTTGAGTGCGAAATGTCCCGCGATCCGGAAACACTACGCGAGGATCTTGATTATACACCAGACGCCTCAACCAGGGACTCTCCACGATGGGCACCGGCATGAGAGCTTTGCCCACGCACAAACACAAGTCCTCGATAAGCTGCTTCTGCCTAGGGTTGTCCTTCTTGAACTTCTTCACGTCCTTGTAGTACAACTCGATCTCTGTCCCAGCTCGCTTTTTGCCTTTCCCTCCATGCGTTGTTGCCTCTGCCTCGACCCCCTTGCGTACACGCAACTTCTCCTTCACTAGGGCTAACAGTGGAGCGTGGCTCCTATGACAAAGCGTTTGCAATGCCCAAGGTCCAGCAACAGTGTCATATGCACAAAAACCCAGCTCGAACTTCTTATTCTTGGCCAAGGGGATGGCATCCTCACTCTTCAGCAAAACAGGTTGGCAGACGATACACTGTGACACCGCAGTGTTACTGGACTTCCCTGGCGTGCGTTCCGTCTTCACCTTCCAAAAGAAAGCCCAATGCGCCGACAAAGCACGACTTGAAACCGGTTGCTTGTCATAGTTTGCCAAGCAAGCAACGAGTTGGGCGTCCAATTCCGACGCCGCAACCGTTTCGGGCGTTTCGGATATCACATCGGGCGTTTCGGATATCACAGTTTCGACCGCGGGTTCACGCGTGACAATTTCGGTTGATGCCGAAGCTACGACGCTAGCTTCGCTCGCAACCGGTCCAATTCCATCGCGGGAATCAAGTTGAGTGCCGATGGGGGTCTCTTGGATATCAACTGCTGGCTCGTTCTGAACTGCTGGCTCGTTCTCAACTGCGGGTTCAGCTTCCCCATCTTGGCACAACGCTGAGGAAGGTACGAGCGCAAGTAAGAGAGCCCCCATAGGAATCTCCCATTCTTTGCGAGTTTGATGCAAACCCACAGGTAACGGTAACGGACATGCAAACGGGGCACGTGGGAACCGAGCGGGGCGAACAAATAGCTGTGACGCATTCACCCCACGAGAAGAAAAGCCGTTCTTGGGGAAAACGCAAACATTAGATCCCCTTTGAACAACGGCACGGAAAGCATTGCCTAACATTCTGAGCCCGCCTTGCAACAATGCTGTGCACAATTCTCAAGTAGCCGCAAACCGTAATCCACCCACTGCAGCCTGCGCACCATTGTTGCAAGACGGGCTCAGAATGCCTTGCTGACGTCGCCTTGCTTTCGTTAAAAGGGCGAACTACTGTCTTGAACTAATGTCAAATTCACATTATATTGAACATTATAATGTCATTACATAATGTCATCTGAACTAATGTTCGATATATGGTCATGTCACATTAGATTGAACATTATATAATGACGCCGAACTAATGCCATTTCAGATTTGTCCTATATAATGTCACATACATATCAATCATGTTCAATATAATGTGACATTATATGATGTCACCACCGATACTATGTCACCCCTGGTTTATTCCCGCTCCGAACCGCACCGCACCGCGTGTCACCGTCGAGTCGCGTCGCGTCGCGTTGCGTGAGGTAGTCGAAAGTCGATGTACCGACTGAATTCAGTTGTAAAAGTCAAGCGTTGTAAAAGGATTCTGCCGCCTGAACATAAAATTTGTTGTTATTGTTCTGGGTATAGCAGAGAACCATCGATCTAGGACATCGGAAATCCTCACGAGATACCACGACGTGTTGTAAATCATACGAATCATCCGCAACACATGCAGACAGCTAGTGTGCAGATCAAGCTCGGACTTCGCGTTTGCGGCCGAGCAGAGGAGAAGGACGCGAAACCGACATCAGCGCGCTGAAATTGGGATACCCGTCCTGACAGCCACACGCCAGAGGGGAGAGGACCTACCCAAAACCAAATAGACCACAGCTATACGTCGCGCCTATTTACTAGGATGATCTTTTCTATTATTTGCGTCGCACATTCGAAAGCGGTGATCAGGCAGTGTGTGCAGCGACAAAAGCCTGGATCACGAACTCCCGAATTCCACGAAGACCCGTAACACGCTTGTGCCCGCCGAAATTAAGAGTGCCCAAATCGATATCAACGGCATGGAAGATCACCCAGCGGCAAGATCAGCGAAGTCGTATGAAGCAATGGTCTCTTCACACGAACTCCGTTGCCAACCCGTCGACCGGCTGGGGGGCGTGCACGAACTGGAGCGCGAGCCGCCAGCCGTTGGCGCGATGCGTACGGTATCGGCATCGGCCCTTGACCAAGAGCCACTGGAGCTCGGGAGGGCCCAAGAGGCGTCCGGCCACTTGCCCGCAACAGAGGTGCCCCGCTTGCCTGAGCCGCAAGCCGCTCCCCTCGCCCTGGTCGTCGCCACGCCGGCGAAACTGCGTGAACCGCCACGGCGGTTCCGGGCGGGAGACCGTGTGTCTTGCCCGGCGTCCTGCTTCGATGTACCGGAGCTGAAGACCAGCACAACCCGCGGCCACGCCTGGCGGTGGAGCCACCAAAACTTTGGCGGAAACTGGTACCGAGAGTGGGTGCAGGGTGAGGTGGTGGCGCATGCCAGCGTCGCTGCGCGTGTTGTGGTACGCTGCAGCATTGACAACGCCATGACGGAGCTCGCCAAGCCTAGCGATCTGAGGCTTTTGCGGCCAGCGCCGGAGGAGGGCCGCGCCGGCGGGTCTGCGGTGGAAGCCTCGAGCGATCCGAGGACTCTGGGCGCTCAACTGATGGCAAGAGGCTCGCTGGAGGCTCAGAGCACGCCCGCCGCCTGCGGCATCTTTGTGCCTCCGAGTGCGTCGGAGACCTTGGACCCCGGAAGCAAGCCGCAGGAGCCGGCCAAGCCATTGAGCGAGCCGGAGGCACCGGATTCCAGCAAGGAGGCCGGGAGCTCACGGTCGGCCTCCGACACTGCCGCCGGCATCCGTACCCCGGATACTCCGAACAAAAGGAACGCGCCGGGCAGGATCCGGGCTGGGGACCGCGTATCCTGCCCTGCATACTGCTTCGACGACCCGGAGCAGAGGAAGGCTGCCAATGCCGGCCACAGCTCCAGCCGCAGGGACCACACTTGGAGGTGGAGCTACCAGAGGTTCGGGGCGCACAGGTGGTGGGATGCTCAGGTCGAGTGGGAGGTGCTCGGCCGCTGTGCTGGCAACATGGACCTGGTGCGCGTACGTTGGGAGGACGGCGACGTGTCGTTGGCCCCACACAGCAAGTTGAGGCTGTTGCAGGACCGAGAGAGGGAGGAGGGTGAAGGTTCCGCGGCTGGGGCTCAAGAGTTGTGCGGCTCTTGCCGGAGGAAGAGTGGGCTGCTGAAGACAAATGCGGGCGGCAAGCCTAGAATAGCGAAAAATATGCGCCCACCAGCGGCGGTGGTGGCCAAGTTCAGAGGATGCCTGGGCAGCGCCAGTAGCTTATGTTGCATATGGTGCCAGAAAAAGTCCTTCGGGAACACGAACAGTTTGTTTTCGCACCAGTCTCGCTGCAAGTTGAACCCCAGGAACGCAGGAGGGAGCCGAAGGGGCATCCAAAGGGAAGTCAGAGGGGGTCCCCAAGGGGGTGTCCGAGGGGGTGTCCGAGGAGATGGGCTGAAGCGGCCCAAGTTGCCGCAGACGAAGAACCGGGCCCCCCAGGCCAAGAAGGCCAAGAAGGCCAAGAAGGCCGAGGTGGGGAGTGGCAAGCTGGCGCTAGAGCCAGCGGACCGCATTCTACCGGTGGATGCTGTGCCGCGGTGGCAGGTCCCCAACAGTGGGCTCCTGGACGGACGGACGGAGTGGACGGACGGAGTGGACCAAACATTCTTAACATTCTAACATTTCGCAAAAAAAGGGCTCCCATACTTAAGCCCATACTTAAGGAGGGTAACGCGTCGGCCCGCGTCGACGCCTGCGTTTTCACATACTTAAGAAAATTTATTTTTTTCTTCATACTTAAGGAATATACACTGACTCCCCCCTCCCCCCCTAACCAGGGACTCGGGGGGTATAACCCAGTCGTATGCGAGTGTCAAACGTGCGTCACAGAGACGAACCCAACGACAGAGCTTGACAATCGTATACGATTGTCAAACGTGAGTCAGGCAGTAACCCTGTGATTTTTTGCATCGGCCCATGCCCTCCTTGGCAATATTTAAATCGCTTGAGGCCTTCAGGAGGATCATTTCCCATTCTTTCCTACTCCGGTCTATACGGGCTATATAGAAATTATTAATGAATACGCGATACACAGTTCTGACAATCGTGTACGATTGTCAAAACTGTTTCCCAAACGAATTTATTTGTAATTGTTTTGTTGTTAATAAAAAGTTTACACCGAACCCCACAACAATAATATGGGGGGGGTGGGGGGTCCGAACCAGTTTTGAAATCTAACGTAGAGCAAAATGACAGATGTAAAACAATCTGAAATCAAGCATTCCAAAAAATGAAATCTGAAATCTAGCGTAGAGCAAAATTAGCAAAATTTGAAAAAAGGAAATCTAACGTAGAGCGAAATGACAGATGTAAAAACTCTGAAATCAAGCATTCCAAAAAAGGAAATCTGAAATCTAGCGTAGAGCAAAATTAGCAAAATTTGAAAAATGGAAATTAGTAGAGCAAAATGACAGATGTGAAAAATCTGAATATCAATATGATTGTCAAAACCAGCTTTTCCGCAGACTCTGAAAGACTTACACGTTAGACCCCCAAAAGCACGCAACCCTGAATACCCCCCAAAAAAAAAATGAATGGGGCAAAACGGTGCTAAAATTTTCGAAGAATGTTTGCGGGAATAACCCAAAAAACAAAATGAATGGGGCAAAACGGTGCTAAATTTTTCGAAGAATGTATGCATGAATAACCTAAAAAATAAAATGAATGGGGCAAAACGGTGCTAAGTGTTTCGAAGAATGTTTGCAGGGAAAACCCCTCGCGTGTGAGGTTTGACAATCGTATACGGTTGTCAACCCTCAGTTGTAGTTAAGACTCGTTTGGGAAACAGTTCTGACAATCGTACACGATTGTCAGAACTGTGTATCGCGAATCGACAATCCATTGACAGAACCGTGTATATTCTTACCCAAGAAAACAGTATATTTTCCTTAAGCATGAAGATTTTTTTTTTCTTAAGTATGGGAAAACGCAGGCGTCGACGCGGGCCGACGCGTTACACTCCTTAAGTATGGGCTTAAGTATGGGAGCCCTAATTTAGAAAATCTTAGAATGTTAAGAATGTTTGGTCCACTCCGTCCGTCCGTCCACTCCGTCCGTCCGGTCCGTCCACTGTGGAGTATATATTTTGTATACTTCCTATCGTACCACGTTCAGGAAAAAATGTATATGTATATATACAAGTATATATACATATATGCATACATATATAGAGATATACCTTTACATACATGGTGTCGCAGAGAGTATATACAATATGACTAGGAATAAAAGCTAAGGCATTAGCGCGAGGAATAAGATTGCACTTCTGTGGCATCCACTTCTCATGGTACCATGCCCAATGCCCTCCTACTGCTTGCAATAGCTTTACCTCCCAGGCGCCAACTTTACTGTGATGGACACAATAGCAAGGATACGACCAAAATGAATGAGAATATTATTCAACCAATAAAACAATGTACACCACACATCTGGTGATCTTTAATGATATATGCAATTGCATTATCGACACTAAATGCCAGAATCAAGTACATATACAATTGGGCCACCAGGCTGCAGAATTTTCATTTGCAGACTTCATGGTGATTCCATTTCATGATGTAATCACGCATCTCCTTGCATGTCTAATATGAATGTGCATTGAGCTGACGTAGCGAGTTAAATCCATGACAACTCCCTTAGGGGTGGCTCGTCGCTGTCGTCCTGCGATCCACCCTCTTTTTTCGAGGGCTCGTATTTGGCGCTTCTTGATGGAGCTTCCCCCTCACCGCTGGGACCTGCGTTTAATGAATGCAAGACTGTCAGAGAAAGAAGAATAAACCATACAACAACAAACAACTTTCGCAGCTCAGGGAAATACTATCTCTGTGACAAAGAGATGTAGAAATCTCATGTTGCTTTAACATTGTCCTTCTTGTTGTCAAGGGATGACGATTCACTTCTTCCGGACAAACTTAAGGAAAAGAACATTGTCCTCCCCACTCGTCTATCTATCCTCCATCCTACATCCACGGCTCCTGACATCTTCTTTTTGCTTCAAAAACGCCTTCTGAATTGCTACAGCTTGGCTTCGATCGATACACATTCCACATAAAGAGCTATAAACCCGATAGTGTCTAATCAACCCGTCTCTCAGGGCCATGCCGCCTTACCTGATACCATCAATGCGCGTAGTCTTTCCCTCCCTGAGGTCTCGCCCACCTGAAGCCGTCCACCTGGTCCTCGCTGCGTCTCCACCGTGGTGTACTCTGTATATTTTTTGGGCGCTCTCCAAAGATTGAATGCCCGTAACAAAAGTGCACCGAGCATTAAAACCCCGAGCGCGAGGCTGCCCCACCCGATGCCTGCTGCAATGCCCGGCGAAGAAGGACTTGGTGCGCCCGTTGTCGTGGTATATGACTGGGTCATGCCCTTCCCCCCTTTCCCCTGTCAATGCTCTCTGTTGATTTTGCTGGTGCACTTCTTGGATGCACGAGTGAGTGGGCTCTCGAAAGATCCTCACGGGATCTTGGGATTATGCTGCAGAGAAAGATCCTCACCGGGATCTTGGGATTATGCTGCAGAGCCGCGTCAGCTGCAGAACTTCATTTCAGTTCAAGGTCGGAGCACAAAGAGGCTAGTCTTTGCGCAGGCGAGCGAGTCAGCTCACAGTCCCACCGACCCGCGAGCCGTTGCACCACAAGGTACCAGCGCCCCATCTAGCTGTACCGCTTAGGCGCCATGGACAGCAACCAACAAAAGCGCGCGCAGAGGGGACGCTCGATTGGCTTTCATGGGTACAAAGGACATGAGAGGGAAATTGTGGACTTGTCGGCACGGCCTTGTTTCACTGGGATTTGAGCGGAGGTGCGCTTAGAATGCTTGAATCAGAGAGACGGCGCTCAGAGTGCCGAGGTTGTGAACAGAGTCGGCACCTGCAGTGTCTGCCCATTGGAGGGAGACGGGAGCAGCTCGCTCTCCACCAGCGTCGCTCCCTTGGGGAGACGCAGCTTCTGATCGATCTGGTCCACAGCACCCGCACACGACGCCATGGCATGCCAGCCGGGCAACTTGCAATATATCCGTGGATCCTTGGGGCTTGATAAAACCAAACGCAAGTCCCCCGCCTCAGACATGCACCACAGGAGTAATGGAAACCCCGTTATCGACCAAATCTGCCACGTGCACGAGCTGTATTGGTCACGGAACCAATGTACTTGGGGCACTTCTCTGGCCGGACTCAAACCACTTTCAGCTGGGATTAGTTTTGGGCACTAAGTGTTTGAATTGGTCAGATTTTAGGGGTTCTGCGGTCTTATTCTGATCTAATCTGCTGCAACCATGATGCAGGTTTGACGTGTGCAGGGAGGCCTGATGGGGGCGGTGAGGAGGACTTTAAGCATTGCTGGCGCAGAATGTGCACAAACGCCTGGTGGTGGCGGTGAGAAGGTAAGCAATGCTGGCACGGCGGATACAGAACGGCCTGATAGTGATGGTGGCGAGAAGTTAAGCAATGCTGGCACGGCGGATACAGAACGGCCTGATAGTGATGGTGGCGAGAAGTTAAGCAATGCTGGCACGGCAGATACAGAACGGCCTGATAGTTATGGTGGTGATGTCACATATGAAGACAGCGAGTGCACAAAAGTCTGATGGCGGCGGTGAGAAAGGCGAGCAACGCAGGCGAGGCGGATACAGATGCCTGATGACGGCAGTGAGGAGGAGGTGAAGCAATTCTGACACCGAAGGTACGGGAAGGCCAAATGGCGGCGGCGAAGAACTAAAACCATGCTAGCAGGGCGGGTTCAGAGGGGGCCGATGACCAGGAAGGCCAAATGACGGTGGCGAAGAACTAAAACGATGCTGGCAGGGCGGGTGCGGAGGGGGCAGATGACCAGGAAGGCCAAATGACGGTGGCGAAGACGTAAAACAGTGCTGGCAGGGCGGGTGCGGACGGGCCTGATGGCGGCAGTGAAGAAGCAAAATAAGGCTCACAGGGCGGGTGCGGAGGGGCCTATGAAGAAGCAAAATAAGGCTCACAGGGTGGGTGCGGAGGGGCCTGATGGCGGCAGTGAATAAGCAAAATAAGGCTCATAGTAATTTTGCTGCCGATGCTCGGCACACTTGTCAAACAGGCGTCAGATCACATCACTGAAGCAGGCCTGCTATTTTCCTCCGGAGTCATGCGCGTGCATCAAGCGGCAATTATCTTTGAAGCTCCGAATTTAAAACGGGCAGCAGCCCGGGAGACCTGGCGGTCCTGCACCTCTGCCAGATCATGGAGGGTCATGGCTGCGGAAGAGCGAGGTCAGTATGAATATCTGGACCACCCGTATCAGCATGGGTGACAAGAACCAAGTGGCCGGCTCAAAGTATCAACGAGTGAGGGAGAGGGACGTCACATGCGGGGCCTCAAGGGGGTGCTGCGTGAGAGTCGCAAACGACACGCGCAGCGGTCGACGAACTTTCGGCTGCGCGCGTCGCTCCAAGGCCCTTGCACTTGTCACTCGATCTCCACGCACCTCTATTTTATGTTCCGTTGACAGGCGGTTGGTTGAACGAAGCTTCTCAATATGGATCCCATACATCTAAATCCCAGGTGGCCCCACACCAGAACCCAGCAAAGCCACCTCAGCGCCACCACCGCCAGGTTCCCCCAGCCAAGATGAACCTGGCGGTGGCACGCCAAGCGACGCCGCGGATGCTTTCCACTTCCCGGTGCGCGATTCGCAGGTACGTTGCTGTGGTCCACTCGCACCAGCACGGCCGGCGGCCTGGCTGCTGTCACGCCGGAGAGGGGCGGCCTCATCTCCCACACCAACTTGACAAAGTGCTCGGACGCTACTCCTTTTGGCCTCCGCAGAGAGTGGTATCAGAATCGTGGCATAACGGCCGAACAGTTTGGTGCAGTGATATGCGTCTCTCCGCATCCTCCTCCGCACAAATCAACAACCTCACCTTGGCGATGCTGTACAGGGTTTCTCCATCCGCCACCCTATGCGAGCGTGCCGCGAAGACTGCGCCCCCCACGCCCGAGGGAGAGTTCAGTTCAGAACTGCCACAGAGACAGTGCCCCCCACGTCCTAGCGCGAACTGCTTTCAGACCATAGCCGCGGAGAAGGCAAACGCCGGTCACGACGTTCCCCGGATCCTCAGCGAGCGTGGTGAGTCTGTGAGCAAATCCCATAAAAGAGGAGCAGGAGGAAAGGCTGGGGGCGGTCCAAGTCGTGAAAGCGGCCTCGCTGCTTCCACGTCACCGGAACTGGCGATACCTCGAGAGGTGGACTGACTGTAGAAATCTCATCTTGTTGTCGATGCTCACTTCGTCGCGCGCACGGCGCACCGCTTTCACGAATTCGTTAGTCCTGAATTTTCTAAAACGCATATCTCGGACGAACTCGCGGCTTCGCGTGACGGGGATCTATCCGCCGCGTATAACCAAGTATTGCAGGCGGTCCTAGAGTGTTGAGGTGCTAAGCTCCGTTCATCGAACCTACTCCGAACACGTAACCGTACACGGCTTCGTTCGCTTCACAAGGCGGTCTCGCTGCGCGGTTGAGCTCTTCGGAGTGCCCCCGCAACGCGGACGCGAAGGCCCGAACCGGAGGCGACAGACCCGCCGGAGCCCTCAGGACAAGGCCCGAACCGGAGCCCTCAGGACAAGGCCCGAACCGGAGGCGACAGGCCCGCCGGAGCCCTCAGGACAACGCCCGTCGAGCGTGTTTAACGCTGCTAGGACTGCGAGTGGCACATCAAGCCCCATAATTCTGGTCTGAGCCGTCAAGATTTCGAAGAATCACTCCTTCCCCAGCCGCGCGCCGACCTACCTTTCAGTCCAGTTCTGGGTCTTGACAGCCGCCTCCTGCTCGGCCCGAGATAACTTCTAGAGAGAAAGACGGTACAGAATCTCCGAGACAGAGAGCGACTGCTCAATTCCTGCCTGCAAAAGCCGCAACACGCAACAGCGATCACATTTCCTCTGCCACCCCCGCCGTCCTCCCCGCCCGCTGTTTGCCCGCGGAGAGTGCCGCAGGAGATGCACCATCGCGTGAGGGTTTGCCGCGCCTAGAAGTGGTGCGTGGTGTGACGCTGTGAAGTCAGCTATGCGTTAAGTGAGGTCGACATTACGTTATACACCAGGGGACGCGTGCGAGCGACTTACGTGATACCCGTGTGGGGTCGTTTGAAAGGCAGAGCCACATCGCCAAGCGCCGACTTGATATCCAACTGAGTGCTTCCAAGGGTCGGTTGGGAAGACATACATATATCCTGTGATTGCCGTACAACTTAAATCTTAGTCGCCTTCCCAAGGCACGAGCGACACGTGAATGCTACTGGTCAGTGCGTCTTAATCCTGCAATAGGGTTGTGGAAAATAGATTCGCCCGCTTTCGTGATTGCGTTCTGCAAAGGGCAAATGCGAGCGAATAACAAGTGGACACGCTTCTTTTGAGTTGCAAGGGAAGATGAGAAGAATACCCGACCCATCCTTCGCCGTAGGTGGCTCGGAGCCGCGACGGCTACGCGCGCAGTTCCAACAGACATCTCCCAAGTGCAAATTAGATCTCAATTATTGGACGAACTGTGGTATCTCCTGGGAGTAATCTGCACGCAGTTGACGCAGGTACAAGATGAGGCGAAACGAAGGAAAGCCTTCTCGTTCTCGAACTTGAGATATCCTATTCCACGAGACCCAATAGTTTTGTTTTTGTACCAAGATAATAACTGTATTCTGTGATAACTGAGATAGATCTTGGCATCTTCAGATCACAATAAACAACCAATTGTGATGTATGACAGACTTTCATTTGGCGGGAGCGGAAGTGTCATCATCAGTCGAGTTCGATAATTTATTGATTTTGTATCACAATAATCAATAACAATATAGAATATGGAATATTCTATGTTGACTAGTCTGTGACAGATAACAACGCTGCTGCGCTCGCGCTCCCAGCGCAGGTAACGCACCGAAGGTGCTGTGTTACATTCGATTGATCTTAAACTCGAAACTCAAAAACCCGAATGCGAAACCGGATGAAAACTACAAACTTCGAACTCAAAACTGCTGTTGGCTGTCGAGTGACTGATTGAACAGTACGAAGAGTTTGATACATACATGCTCGTTGGTGCTCGCTCAATCGACTGCGTCTTGAACAGCTGATACGATAATTTCTGTGAGCTAAGCCCAGATAATTACCCAATCTCTGTGTTCGAGCAGATAAATTTGCGAGTTCTTCTTCCACGAGAGGACGCAATCATTCGCTTGCCACACATGTTTACTGCAACATAAACCGCGACATATTCAGACCTGAGCCAATTCGCGTATCCGTGCCTTCGTAAGTTTTGTGACTGCTTATTTGAGCTGGGGCTCAGAGTCCTAGGCCTAGTTCTCAGTGCCCGAATCTCGGTGCTCGGTACAGATCGCTCGTTTCTTCACAGACGGACCTTTGTGAAGACGCAGTCTGGGCGTTGCATATTCTATGAGAAACGGCAGCTCCTGTTCTGTACGATGATGATAAGTGTAGGAAGTCAAGCGCAGTTTGAGAACGGCCGTATCCTCGAGCGCTCGCATTGTCGTCAGAGGGTCTAAGCTAATAGCCAGACGCACACACTATATGACCAACCTGTAGTTTGCACTTATGTCGCGGTATCCTGATGAAGCAGAGCAAACCTTCGTTCCAAATCAGCGAGTTCGTCCCCAGCAAGGTTAGATTCTCTGCCACGTGTCTGGCACCGTCACCTTTGCGGGCCACGCTGTAGGCGCTCACGAGTAAACTCGTTCCCTTCAATCTTTCTGACTCTCAATTTTCCAAAACTCCGCAGCGATGTAATCCTCGGTTATCCTTTGGTCTTAAGCGCGAGACCTCTATTCTCGGCAGCTGATTTATCGCACGAGGTTTGTTGGGCTTTGCACAAGCCAGCCTATCGGGCTCTTGAAGCTCGCTCAACCTGCTAGCGGGTGCTTCGGAGCAGGCGCTGCAAACATTCGAAGCACGCGGAGAGGCGCTGACGACTCGCTCATACCATCAGCGAAGGTATCACAGAGGAAAACCACCACCGCAAGACCGGCCAGCGCGCCAAAAAACCGTCCACCGGCGCTGACGGGTGCCGAAAAGGCGTCCATAGCGGTACGTCATCACCATGTAGGTGCTTGGGTGTGTGGATGCGCGTGTCAAGTGAATACCGCTCCCATACGCGCGTGCGCATTGGCGACGCACTCGAAACTGATAGAAAAGCGTCCCCGGGGCACCCCGCGTGCGTGTCAGTCGGCCGCGCCTCCGCTCGCACACGCGCGCCAACCCCTGTTGTAGACTCCTCGGCAGCTTTATGCGGTCTGGCACGTGTCCAGGGCTGCAGCTCGCCGGTGTCGCTCCGCGGAGAGTTCAATGCTTGCCGACAGGCGATATGCGAGTGGACGGATACTAAGAGATTAAGGCACGATGCATGTACGTTTCCGAATGCTTTTCTGGCGACACTCACAGTCGCTTGGCCAAGGTGATGAGAGGGCCATGGAATTCCACGGACCGGACCATCCCCGCAACGAGATGGATCTCAAGAAGTCACGAGTTACTAATGACACAGCAAGGGGGGCTGCAGGAGCGGAGAAAGCCCGAGGTGTTGATGAGCGGGCCTTGGATCCCCGCGGACCATCCCCGCAACTCAGTGGACCCCAGGAAGTCCATGCTCCCGGGGCCAGATCTCCCGCCCTTCTGGTCCACGTCGGTGAGTCAACCTCCTACCCTAGCCGCCCGAACCAATCTCCCGCCCTTCTCAGCTTGGCCGGCTTTATCTCCTCAGGACCTCGGGCCGGTCGCTCTGGTTCGCTCTTTTGCCTGCACCAGGCATCAGGCCATTGGCTTTCGATAGCCTCCACGTCCATGACGGCCCTCGTGATTCCCTGACACCTTGCTGGCGCTTTGTTGGCGCTGTGTTGGCGCCACGTTGTGTGTGTATGCTTATCCCTGCGACTCCTTTGGCACCCCGAAGCCACAGGAGACTGCACTATGTACCCACGCCGGGGATCAAAGGATTCAGCACACACTTCGGGACACTCATCCGGATTCTCCGGAGCTCACTCGTGAAGAATGGGACCCCCTAAGCCTCGCTGAGCCACCCGAGCCCCTCTGCATTTGCACCGCCAGCGCACTGCTGCCTTGCGCCTGAAGCCGGCTCATCCCTGTCCCCCGAGCTGCGCGAGCCAAATCTCCACCACCAAGCCCACTCGCAGGACCACCCCTCTGCTCCCTGAGTCTCACTGGGCCACCTGAGCCCCTCTGCGACTGCCCTGGCGGCACGCTGCTGTTGTGTCTCTGAAGCCGACTCACCTCCGCCACTCGAGCTATCTCTTCACCACCAAGCCCACATCCCACATCACCCCGCTGCCCCCTACGGCCTGATCTCAAGAGAGCTTGCCCACCCACGCCACGGCCAGAATGCCCAAGCGCTGTCCCAAGGGGCTGAGAATGATAAACTGGGTTGCCCTCATCCAAACTTGCGCATCCGCCACCGACTTGCGCCTGTAGCCCTCTACCCCCCGCACCAACTCCCCGTGACTGGAGCCCTTGCGCTGATTGCCTTGCGAGGTGGCCGCGAACTTGAGCAATGCGCTCCACACTTGCGCTGTAACTGTCACGCCGCACTGTTCCTACTTGGGGTCCCATCCCCACAGTTGCCTGTGTGTCCCAAGCCCTCCCGGTGGCCGATAGTTCACCACCCGGTCGTCGCCTTCCCGACAGCTGCTCACTGTTAGTTCCGGCACGGCCAGCAACCTCGCCCGATGGGCACGGAAGCTGATGAGATGCCGTATGCTGCCGTGCAACCTGTTGTAAGTGGTCATCGCTGCCAGGATGGGCCCCCGGGCTCTGAGGGGCCCGGCGTGTGTCAACTCCACCCGCGGACCTCCCCACATCTCCCCCGTCATCCTCATCAGTTCCCCCCATGCCATCAACCCCCCCAAGAAGGCCGGCCACCCGCCTGCTCGCCCCCATCAAGGTGGCCACCCCTCCCTCAGCCAAGGCCATTGCTTGCTCCGGCGAGGCCCCACTCTGCTCCTGAGTCCAGACCCCACTCTCCGGGCCCGGCGACAAAAGGTCATCCCACTCATTCAAGATATCCTCGACACTTGACGCCGCCTGGCTGAGCCCGCCTATGCCTGCCCGTGCCCCTCCAGATCGCGCCTCGGCGGTGCCCCCTCCTTGACCCTCCACAGTGCCCAGATGCTCCACCTCCCGCCGCACGTCCTCCATGCTCTCCAAAAGCCTCGTGTATGCTTATCCTTGCGACTCCTTTGGCACCCCGAAGCCACAGGAGACTGCACTATGTACCCACGCCGGGGATCAAAGGATTCAGCACACACTTCGGGACACTCATCCGGATTCTCCGGAGCTCACTAGTGAAGAATGGGACCCCCTAAGCCTCGCTGAGCCACCCGAGCCCCTCTGCATCTGCACCGCCAGCGCACTGCCGCCTTGTGCCTGAAGCCGGTTCATCCCTGCCCCCCGAGCTGCGCGAGCCATATCTCCACCACCAAGCCCACGCGCAAGACCACCCCTCTGCTCCCTGAGCCTCACTGGGCCACCTGAGCCCCTCTGCGGCTGTCCTGCCGGCGCACTGCTGCTGTGTCTCTGGAGCCGGCTCACCTCCGCCAATCGAGCCACCCCTCCACCACCAAGCCCACATCCCACATCACCCCGCTGCCCCCTACGGCCTGATCTCAAGAGAGCTTGCCCACCCACGCCACGGCCAGAATGCCCAAGCGCTGTCCCAAGGGGCTGAGAATGGTAAACTGGGTTGCCCTCATCCAAATTTTCGCATCCGCCACCGACTTGCGCTTGTAGCCCTCTACCCCCAGCACCAACTCCCCATGTGTGTGTGTGTCAGCTGGCAAGCGCGCGAGACACAGCGCCCTGTGTGTGTTAGCTGACAAGCGCGTGAGACACAGCACCCTGTGTGTGTTAGCTGGCAAATGCGCAAGACACAGCGCCCTGTGTGTGTCAGCTGGCAAACGTGCGAGACACAGCACCCTGTTTGTGTTAGCTGACAAGCGCGTGAGACACAGCGCCCTGTGTGTGTGTATCAGCTGGCACCCGGGTGGCGCTGTGTTTGCGCCCTGTGTGTGTCAGCTGGCAAGCGCGCGAGACACAGCGCCCTGTGTGTGTTAGCTGACAAGCGCGTGAGACACAGCGCCCTGTGTGTGTGTATCAGCTGGCACCCGGGTGGCGCTGTGTTTGCGCCCTGTGTGTGTGTATCAGCTGGCAAGCGCGCGAGACACAACGCCCTGTGTGTGTGTGTCAGCTGGCATTGTTGGGCGATAATCGGTCACATCGTATCATCTTTCCATGCTGCTTTGCATCTGGGTTGGGAATATGTATGAGTTTGTGGTATCTTGTCACGGCCCCGCCCTGCTCTTGATTTGCTTCTCACATCCACTGGGATGAAGGTGGGCTGGCTTTTGTTGGCCGATCTCATGCCGTTCAGTGTGTGAGCTGGCACCCTGGTAGCGCTGTGTTGGCGCCCTGTGTGTGTCAGCTGGCGAGTGCGCAAGACACAGCGCCCTGTGTGTGTGAGCTGGCAAGTGCGCGAGACACAGCGCCCTGTGTGTGCCAGCTGGTGAGCACGCGAGGTTCGAGGATACCTACAACTGCCCACACAGCCACACGCACACACGCCCCTACCCACGCACACGCCCAAACCCTAAAACCCCATGGCGCCGGAGTCCGTGTAAATCTGCTTGATGTCGAAGAGTTCTGTTCCTCCAAGGGCTCAAAGGAGGCGCGATGACTAGTCGAGTGTTGCGCCAAAACCGTGTCTTTTCATTACACTTTCCATATTTAGGATAAAAGCGCATTCCGTGTTAAATACCAACATGTTTTTGGCAACAGTGTACAAGTCCTCACCCCTCGGCTCAGAGAGTAGCGGAGTGGTTTGGTTTGGAGAAACCTTAAGCCCTAACACATCCACACCTAGCCGCCGCCTTCACAGCCGCTGAAGCGGCCTGGTGGGCGGGGCTGCAGAAGCACGGCAAGCCCTTCGTGAAGAGAGAGGCCTCAGGTGAGAACCACGGCGACGTTTGAGGGGCCCACTGATATGACCGCCAGGCTTCTCAAGGCAGCATGCTGTCATGCGTGCGCTTGGCATGTGCGAGAATATCAAAGGCGGGGATCTTCGTATTTGGTGGTGCCTCCGGCCCTGAATGACGTCGGGCAGCGCGGAAGGACGATGGCCGCAGAGTGCCGCCTTGCACACCACAGAGCATGCAAAGAAGACGCCCGGGCATCAAGTAAACTGTGCTATCACAAAGTGCTCCGGGCATGGAGCGGTCATTCAACCGTCCGGAGATTGCAGCCAATGATCTATCGGAGTGGTATTTGTGTCTGCATCTACGTGGGCATGGTTGCGAAGGTGTCGCTGGGAGTGCCTTTATGCAATGCAATTTGCTCGGGCAATAAACATGACAGGTGTGCCGTGTCGTGCTCGGGCGATAAATATGACAGGTGTGTCATGTCGTGCCTGCAGAGCCGGGTGGTGTGCAAACGGCGGGCGATGACCGGAGGCATCGAGTTGATGCAAAGCTTCCTCGGGGGCACTGGACGCGCCAGGTTCGTGGGCAGCAGGAATGCAGTATGCGCCAGATGCAAGGATTATCCTGCCGTTTACTCGCTGCCTGTTCAATTTCACCACCGCGCTTCATTCGCTGACATGTTCAATTTCACCACCGCGCTTCATTCGCTGACATGTTCAATTTCACCACCGCGCTTCATTCGCTGACATGTTCAATATCACCACCGCGCTTCTCGTTGTTTACCGCAACGGCCACTTCGCGGAGTTTAGCTCTCATTTTTTATGCGGACTCGCAGACTCTAGCAGTGTTTTTGCTGTGACCCTTGATCCCTCCAGAGCTGGTGGATGATCTCACGGTGCTGCTCCAGCAACGTGGACGTTCACGTGATTCTTCGGATAGGCTAATGTGGGGCATGGCGCGAGAAGGTTAATGATGTGGCAGTGGATGGATTTGGGTATGGTTCTAATCAGTCGAAGATGGGAGACACGAAGGCTGCAAAGTCGTGAGAACCCACCTGGACAACCGTCGTTGACATCCCACTGCACTCTCACCCCTACTACCATTGCCCCATGCCGGATTGCGCTCGCCACATGGCCTCCTACCATTGCCCCATGCCGGATTGCGCTCGCCACATGGCCTCCTACCATTGCCCCATGCCGGAATGCGCTCGCCACATGGCCTCCTACCATTGCCCCATGCCGGAATGCGCTCGCCACATGGCCTCCTACCATCGCCCATGCCGGAACGCTCGCCACATGGCCTCTACCATTGCCCCATGAAGGAATGCGCTCGCCACATGGCCTCCTACCATTGCCCCATGAAGGAATGCGCTCGCCACATGGCCTCCTACCATCGCCCCATGCCAACCTGGGTGCTCTCTCTGGTCACGGTTCACTGCCTTCTGTTTGAAGATGTATGAATAGCATCATTCTGCCCCTCAATCACCGAATGCCTCAGGGGATGCACGTCACACGCCACGACTGAAGCACGCCACATGCTACAAGGGAGGCATGGTGCAGAGGAGGATGCCCCGTGCGCTAGCATCCCCCCCATCAGGCCTTGGGTAATCCGTAGCAACTGGACACAGCCCTCCAGTGCCGCAGGATCGACCGGGCTGGGGCCGGCGGCCTGAGAGTGTGGTGTCTCGAGGCCAGGTCGCAGCGCAAGTCTGCGAAGGATCTCATCATGGACGCACGCCGCAGCTTGAACAGCAGCGCCGGCTCCGTCCACGACCGCCGGAAGTGGATGGTGACCTCCACTTCACCACCGACCGCCGCCCCACCCACCGCCCAGTCCCTTCCGAGCCCCCCCATGCTGCCAAGTAATAGCATGAGGGGCGCGTGTGTTTGAGTGGGGATTCCGCAGCGGTGAGAACCATGCAATCAATTCATAACGAGGACCAGACGTGGAGTATGTGCCTGGATGCCGGGTATTCAGGGATGAGTTGTGGGGGTCGGGGGGGGTTTGGGGACCCGATTTCTTCGGCGCCGAATACCCTTCCCAAGCTGTGAAGGGTGCTTCGGTCGGGATGGAGGGTGCCTGACGTTTCAGCGACATGCTGTGAGCTGGATGCGCCAGCAGGGGGCGAGGGGATTGGATGTTGCTGGGCGCAGGACATGCTACCGCAGGGCGAGCGCTTGCACATGCTCAAGAACAGCCAGGAGCGAGGCCCCCTGGCGCCGGATGCCCTGCCATGGACCCAGAGCATCGACCCGCAGCTCACGGCGGACGCCTGGCAGTGCGACCAGGAGCGCACCATTAGGTCGCCCTCTCCCAGCCGCCCCGATTGATCCAATTGAACCCCCCCAAAGCATCCTGGCAAGCAGTGTGAAGCGCGAGGGGGCTTGTGGCGGGAGGCGAGCGTGAGCAGGCAAGCAGTGCAGTCCCTGGAGCAGATCTTGCGCGACCACCTGGACCGCGTCGTGGCAGCGGAGTGCCAGCTGGCGCAGGCGCCGTGCACAAACGCGGAGATGGTGCTCGCGCGAGCCTTCAAACGGGTGGACCCCTTCAACAGCGGCGTGATCGACCTGCAGAGCTTCCTCGTGGTTTGGCACATGGAGCTGCAGCTGGCGGAGGCGGTCTCCAAGGAGCTGCTCCTGTCCGGGGACGTCGGCGCCAACATGCGCACCTGCTTCATGTGCGCCGGCTCTCCCGCCTTCACCCGCTGCACTGCTGGCTGTGCGGTGAGGCCTTTAGGGGGGGACCCATGCAATGCAGCGGGTGGGTCGCCTGCAATAGGTACCGTAAGGAGCGGAGTGGCCCGGCGTTGGCCAGAGTCATCGCATGCCTACACTCGATCTGTCGTTTTTCATCATTTCGCGGCGTTGGAACTCATCCACTCGCCGCCGCTCTGGCCCCGCTCCTTTCTAGAAGAGGCAGGGGGTCGCGGCTTTGGAGTCGGAGCCACGCTCGGCGTGAACTCGTTGAACCATCGAAATTCCGCAGGCTCCGATTTACATGTTTCTTTCTTACAGTCGATCTCAACCCCATGGCACGCAGCCTGCACGCCGCTCAACACCCGTGGGTCCCCCTCCGCAACCCCTTCTACGGTCAGCCGCCCGAATTAGCTTCGCATTGCTCAGCCAAGCACCGTCGTGGGGTCGATGTACGGCTGGACTGCTGAGGAGAGTTGTGACCACCCTCCGAGGTGGAACAGCTTATCCAGCATCACTGCCACCCTCCGCACCCGCGTAGCTGCTCTCTTCCATTCGCCGTGCACCAAAACCCCCTTCCGGTGGAAGACGCCCGAGCCTCATTGGCCGAGGCTGTGGCGGATCCTGGTGAGCTCGCCCTCTCCCCCGGCAACCTCCAGTAGGCGCCAGGAGCAGCGCTCCTCAGGGCCCACCCTGCTCCCTCCCTGCCCCATGCTGCATCCCCGGGCTCCCCTCGATGCTCCAGGAGCTCCCGCAGCTACCACCCCACCCCCACCAGCAGGGGATCATTAGTCTACTCTTCGTTGCTCGGTGGTTTCTGCCCTAATCCAGGCGCAGCTCCACTCTCAGCTCCCCTTTGGTCTAATCCAGGCGCAGCTCCACTCTCAGCTCCCCTTTGTCTTAATCCAGGCGCAGCTCCACTCTCAGCTCCCCTTTGTCCTAATCCAGGCGCAGCTCCACTCTCAGCTCCCCTTTGTCCGCCAGCGCATGCTCGCACGCCATCGCTCGTACGCTGACAGCTTCCCGAAGGCCACACGAAGGCGAGCTCCACGCCGGTGTAGGCCCCGAGCCACTGATGACCACCATCGTCCGCCGGCTCTGACACCAGGGCCACATCGAAGCCCCGCATTGCCACATCGCCACCGTGCGCCGTCTCCTGTGTTGTGATGGCAACCACATACGTCCTCTCGGTCGTGGTCTCACCAGCCTCCTCGACAGCGGCCGGCCTGCAATGCAGCCATGCTCCTCAGCGCCCGAGGCACCCCCTGGACCCGAGGCACCCCCGCAAGCCTTGATCATTCAAAGGCAGGGTTGTTCCAAGGTTGCCAACACCAAGGCAAGGTACAAGCGCTGGAGCCGTTAGACCCGACATGCACCGCAGCTGCAGCTCCAGGGCGCCCTTACCCGCCTGGGGTTGAGGGTTGCGGCTCCAGGGCGCCCTTACCTGCCTGGGGTTGAGGGTTGCGGTTCCAGGGCGCCCTTACCTGCCTGGGGTTGAGGGTTGCGGCTCCAGGGCGCCCTTACTTGCCTGGGGTTGAGGGTTGCGGCTCCAGGGCGCCCTTACCCGCTTGGGGTTGAGGGCTGCGGCGGCACGGCACTTGGAAGTGGCAAAGGGGCCGTAGGAGAGCCCCGATGACGTGAACGTCATTCAATCAACTTATCAACATGGCAATAATAATGATGTCGATGATATGCTAATCATCCTAATGATGTTGCAGATCTCGTCGGTCTGCGGTGCGCGGCAGAGTGCGTGCGTGATGTCGGCGTAGTCTTCGATGTATAGCTATGCGGTTGTTGAGATACCAATGTGCGAGCTGGCAGACGACGTCGGTCACAGAATGGCACCACAGGGCCACTGGCTCACTCTTGCTCTCGGTTTCCGAAATCTGTTATACGTATTGCTAATGGTAATTACAAAAGTAAACATCCTACTGCCAAACCTTATGAAATATTAGAATGGATTGTTAAAACTTATTCAAATGAAAATGATAATGCATTAGACCCATTTATGGGAATTGGAACAACTGGTATAGTATGCAAAAATAACAATCGAAACTTTGTTGGGATTGAACTGAATGAAAAATATTATTCAAATATCTAATGAAAGATTTTGCCCTTCTTAGCAGGGATTGCCCTCAATGTGTCCAGGCACGGCTTACAATAAATCCTAACATTTGATAAAGTATTTCCCTGACAGTCTTCACACACAAAGTTCTCACACTTGCAGCAAAACATGTTCTCAACACACGACGGACAGTATGGGTGCCTTTCACAAATGTGGCAACCAAATACTTTTTGGTCCCACAAAAATATCCTACAAACCTGGCAAAGAAACTTGGAGTCTTCTTCATCTGATTCTTCATCTGAATTCTATTAGAAACATACACAATCATCACAAAATAAGTATCGTTCTAAAAGGTAATTGATCGCGTTAATTTCGGCTTCTTCAAAATTATTAGGCATTCTACACTTTACACCACAAACAGAGCACTGCAAAAAATTTACAAATGGAGGAGTTTTCTCAGAGTGTAAGTTTTCTCAGAGTGTAAGTTTCCTCAGAGTGTGAGTTTTTTGCAGTGTTGTGTTTGTGGTGTGAAGTGTAGAATGCCTGATAATTTTGAAGAAGCCGAAATTAACGCGATCAATCACCTTTTAGGACAATACTTATTTTGTGATGATTGTGTATGTTTCTAATAGAATTCAGATGAAGAATCGGATGAAGAAGACTCCAAGTTTCTTTGCCAGGTTTGTAGGATATTTTTGTGGGACCAAAAAGTATTTGCTTGCCACATTTGTGAAAGGCACCCATATTGTCCGCCGTGTGTTGAGAACATGTTTTGCTGCAAGTGTGAGAACTTTGTGTGTGAAGACTGTCAGGGAAATACTTTATCAAATGTTAGGATTTATTGTAAGCCGTGCCTGGACACATTGAGGGCAATCCCTGCTAAGAAGGGCAAAATCTTTCATTAGATATTTGAATAATATTTTTCATTTAGTTCAATCCCAACAAAGTTTCGATTGTTATTTTTGCATACTATACCAGTTGTTCCAATTCCCATAAATGGGTCTAATGCATTATCATTTTCATTTGAATAAGTTTTAACAATCCATTCTAATATTTCATAAGGTTTGGGAGTAGGATGTTTACTTTTGTAATTACCATTAGCAATACTTATAACAAATTTCGGAAACCGAGAGCAAGAGTGAGCCAGTGGCCCTGTGGTGCCATTCTGGCGGGCACTGCCTCTTGGAGAGCTCGGTGGATTCGTCTGCCTTTGCTGCAAGGAGAGGCAGAGGGTGGTGAAGTCCACGTTCTATGTTTTCCCTTGATTTTTGTGGGGAGCACTTAGGTGCCCGCATGTTTTCATTTTTTAACATGGGGTGTCCATGTTGTGTGGTGTGAGTGCATTCATGGCATAACCATGGACCAACGGGTCCCATCCATCGACCGTGAGCCACTGGGGGGCATGCCAGCAGGGTCCGCTTACACCGTAACCCAGAGACCAACAATTGTTGAGCGATGATCGGTCACATCGTACCATCGTTCCATGCTGCTTGGCATCTGGGTTGGGAATAGGTATGAGTTGGTGGTATCTTGTCACAGCCCCGTCCTGCTCGAGCGTTGTCATCCCATCAACTGGGATAGATGATATGCATGCGTTGTCATCCCATCAACTGCTCGAGGACAACGTTGGCATCAGGTCAAGAGAGCAGCAGCTGGCATCAGGTCAGGAGAGCACCAGCTGGCATCCGGTCAGGAGAGCAGCAGCTGGCATCAGGTCAGGTCAGGA